>SJYQ01000997.1:68111-83087 GCA_006410935.1 Redunca redunca
TGTTTGGCAAAACCAATACAGTATTGTAAAGTAAACTAAAGTTAAAATAAAAATTAAAAAAAATAAAAAATAAAAAATAAAAAAAAAATACCATAGACCTGGCTTAAAGAGAAATAGTTGAACAAAAGTATTCTGCTAAAAAAGTGAAGTTGCTCAGTTGTGTGCAACTGTTTGCAATCCCATGGACTGTAGCTTACCAGGCTCCTCCGTCCGTGCAATTTTCCAGGCACGAGTTCTGCTAAGCACAGATCAATTTACCAATGTACATTCTGTTCAAAGCAATATCCCCAATACTTAGAACAATGCCTAGAAAAGCAATAGTCTCTACATATGAGAATTTCCCCAACAGTATTCAAAGGCTAAAAACCAGCTATTAAGGACTGATTGAATGACTTCCAGCCATTAACTTGATAAAAGATGATAAAAAAGAATGTGTGTTAGAGGGGAAAAGTAAAGTGAAGAAAATGGAGTATGCAGGTAGTTTCTAACTGGAATATATAAGGACTCTGTGGCCATCCACAGGTAAGATTCAGAAGGTGCAATATGGTCTATGACTCTTTAGCTGTGTGCAAAACTCTTGAGGGTCTTCATTTTCTTGAGTAAGCATTTTCTAAGTTCTCAAAAAAGTGCAGAAATCTATAAAGCTTAAGAACAATGGATTCATTTTATCTTTTGAAAGCTGCTTTCATTTAAACATTTCATGTGCCCCCTTTCCAGACATAGATAAAGTTTAGAAAACAAAGATCTGAAAACATATCTCAGGAAAAAAACTATCATAAGCTTATACTTTAAAAATTGAAAAAGATTTTTCTTTTAAATCCCAAGAAAAACTCACCATTTATTGTTTTTATAAGCATGTGGGTTGACTATATCTCTAATAAAGCTGTAATAGTGTCCACCGTCTGCTGTTCCTGTATGAACAGTCACTCCTATCAAGTCATACTCATAGCTCTCCGTGTCTTTATCACTGACTTCCTTAAAACCTGAAATGATTTACATAAAATGGCAGTAATTTTGAAAATAGCACACAGCAACATCTTAGAATCACTTGATAGACTATACTTCATGCACAGAAATAGGCACAGATACTTCATATATTCAGACAGGCACAAAACAACTCTATTTGCTGTCACTCACTATTTATAGCCTACAATATTAAGGAACTTTTATACACATACTGGAAAAACAACTACCTTGTTAGTGTATAACTAGGGACAATCTCAACATAACAAGTAAATGTAAATTTTTGTTTCTGGTTTAATCTGGCTATTCCTTTTAGATAAACTTGAATGAAACAGTGTATATTATCTTTATTAGGAATAGGCAAACACAAGATCTGAAAGGTATTAACCTATTTATGCCTGTTAGTCTATGTTAAGGAAAATGAAGCACTGTGCTGGTAGCATGCTTCTAACTGTTTTATCAATTAATAAAAAACACTATATATTAGAAGCTTTATGTACAAAGAAACAAAATAAAACATACTTCCAACCACAGAGATTTCAATTTGAAAGGTTATTATAATAGATACTAAGGAAAAAACTCCAGATGATGTATGATTTACGATCTATATTTCCACCATCACACAGAAAGAAAAGGTGTAATTAAAAGCAAGTATGAAAGAGCAGATTTGGTTCACCTGAGTGCACAGTCTAACATGAAAAGTGAAGCAACAGTTAGATGAAGAGGAGGAAATGGCTGACAGTGTCAGAGCAGTGGCTGAGGAGTTTGGGTATACTAGGATCTGATTCTGTGGCCTATTAAACTCCTTTATCTTGGCATTTTTGTTATTTTCACGCATGGTAGCATGAAAAATACAGTGAAGCACAGTTACTATGCAGTCTTGCTATAATTTTACAAATGGTTTGAAAGCATTCTGAAAAGTAGGACGTATATATACAATGTCAACTTCTTAATTCTGTCTATATTTTCAAACTTACCTCTTTTTGATCACTTCCTGAAATTCCTAAACGTACTCAACTTTATTATAAAGTTCCCTCCCTTAACCCTGTATCCCTTAATAGTTACAATAACCATCCTCTCTTTTCAAAGAAAGGTATGTTATTCTCTTGAAAGAGTAGTGCTCACTCATTGCTTATACCTCTCATTTCCCGTTTAGTGAAGAATAAAACATTCACTGGATGCTCATTAAGTGCCCAGCAATACAGTATAAAGATTAAAATATGGTTCTTTTGCCCAAATCTTATAAAATGGTGGCTCTTCAAATCTCAATTTCTATCTGCATAACTTTCTATACAAACAAAACACCACCAGGCCACTTATGTAAACTAGAACTTCTCTCTGCCAAAGAAGAATGGAAAAGGTAAGGGCTAAACCAGTTCTGCTTTCTTCTCTCATCTATTCCCATTCTGCTTAAATGTCACCTTCTCTTGAAAGCAACGCCGTGATTCCCCTCAACCAGTCTGACAACACTTCATGTTAATAATCCCCTGTTTAAAATATGCCATGCCCAACAGACTTAAGTTTTTCAAGACCAGGAACCATGTTTATCTCATTCACTATTGTGTCCCCAATGCCTAGAACGGCGCCTGCAACACAGTCCTGCTGCTAAGTCGCTTCAGTCGTGTCTGACTCTGTGCGACCCCACAGACAGCAGCCCACCAGGCTCCCCCGTCCCTGGGATTCTCCAGGCAAGAACACTGGAGTGGGCTGCCATTTCCTTCTCCAATGCATGAAAGTGAAAAGTGAAAGTGAAGTCGCTCAGTCATGTCGGACTCTTAGCCACCCCATGGCCTGCAGCCTACCAGGCTCCTCCGTCCATGGGATTTCCCAAGCAAGAGCACTGGAGTGGGGTGCCATTGCCTTCTCTGGCAACACAGTCCTAGTAGATACAAAATGTTTATGGGTCAACTGTCTGAATATACCAGATTGTCTTTAGAAACATTTTTCTAAGATTCAATTTAATTTCCTTAAATGTATATTTAATTATAATGTTGTAATTAGGACTATCTTGTCATGGCAACTTACAGTAAACATAGGCAAGAGAAAGAAATTTTGCATTACCTTCTTTCCTGTCACTCTTTCCCATAAGGAAATCTTCTGTGTAGGGTGTCATATCCAAACGTAATGGGAAGGAAAAGTGTGTATTCACTTTTTCTTTCATCATTGTGACCATATTAAATGTATATCTCATAGTATTGAAACTCAGAATCCGAGGCAATTTCTTAAAACATGCTCTGAAAGACAAAAACAAAAGTTGTTAAAAATTATCTTTCAAAAGTATTCTAGCTATTATCAATTACATTTATACTACACTTAACACTTATTTCCATATTCACTTCAGAGTAATAATAAATAGTACTCTGAATCACACTCTTATTAAATCTATCAATCTATCTCCTTCTTACATGACTTTCTATTCTGAAAGAACTTCCTCACGTCTAGATGGGAAAAACAAATGAAAAACCACAGTAGACTGTAGAATATGCCATGATGAGGATGGGAAAGCAAAGCACAGTCTTCTGAATTAGGTAAGATTATTTGGGGACCATTAGCATAAGAAACACAAGCTGGAATCAAGATTGCCAGGAGAAATATCAATAACCTCAGATATGCAGATGACACCACCCTTATGGCAGAAAGTGAAGAGGAACTAAAAAGCCTCTTGATGAAAGTGAAAGAGGAGACTGAAAAAGTTGGCTTAAAGCTCAACATTCAGAAAATGAAGATAATGGCATCTGGTCCTATCACTCCATGGGAAATAGATGGGGAAACAGTGGAAACAGTGTCAGACTTTATTTTGGGGGGCTCCAAAATCACTGCAGATGGTGACTGCAGCCATGAAATTAAAAGACACTTACTCCTTGGAAGGAAAGTTATGACCAATCTAGATAGTATATTCAAAAGCAGAGACATTGCTGACTAAGGTCCGTCTAGTCAAGGCTATGGTTTTTCCTGTGGTCATGTATGGATGCGAAAGTTGGACTGTGAAGAAGGCTGAGTGCCAAAGAATTGATGCTTTTGAACTGTGGTGTTGGAAAAGACTCTTGAGAGTCCCTTGGACTGCAAGGAGATCCAACTAGTCCATTCTGAAGGAGATCAGCCCTGGGATTTCTTTGGAAGGAATGATGCTAAAGCCGAAACTCCAGTACTTTGGCCACCTCATGTAAAGAGTTGACTCACTGGAAAAGACTCTGATGCTGGGAGGGATTGGGGGCAGGAGAAGAAGGGGACGACAGAGGATGAGATGGTTGGATGGCATCAATGACTCGATGGACATGAGTCTGAGTGAACTCCGGGAGTTGGTGATGGACAGGGAGGCCTGGCGTGCTGTGATTCATGGGGTCGCCACGAGTCGGACAGGACTGAGCGACTGCACTGAACTGAGCATATCAGTCGGAGAAAACAATGGCACCCCACTCCAGTACTCTTGCCTGGAAAATCCCATGGACGGAGAAGCCTGGTAGGCTGCAGGCCATGGGGTCGCTAGGAGTTGGACATGACTGAGCAACTTCACTTTCACTTTTCACTTTCATGCATTGGAGAAGGAAATGGCAATCCACTCCAGTGTTCTTGCCTGGAGAATCCCAGGGACAGGAGAGCCTGGTGGGCTGCTGTCTCTGGGGTCGCATAGAGTTGGACACAACTGAAGCGACTTAGCAGCATCAGCAGCATGTCAGTAGAGAGTGTTATTATGGTAGTAGATAAAATTTTTCAGCAAAGAATGAGTAACTGAGAAAACCAGAGCTTGAAGCCAGAACTGAGTATGATTGGTTGAACACTTACTATGTTATTATAGACATCTAGAAGTATGATATGGAGAAGGCGATGGCACCCCACTCCAGTACTGTTGCCTGGAAAATCCCATGGACGGAGGAGCCTGGTGGGCTGTAGTCCATGGAGTCGCTGAAGAGTCGGACACGACTGAGTGACTTCACTTTCACACATTGGAGAAGGAAATGGCAACCCACCCCAGTGTTCTTGCCTAGAGAATCCCAGGGACAGGGGAGCCTGGTGGGCTGCCGTCTATGGGGTTGCACAGTCGGACACGACTGAAGCGACTTAGCAGCAGCAGCAGCAGCAGAAGTATGGTAAGAGTACAAGAGGACTGAATAAATACTTTTATTGGGAGATATTTGACAATATTAAAAAAAAACACAGTAGAATCTTACTAGCCAAATTAAAGGAATGCTTCAATAAGGAAACAGTTATCAAGAACAACACATTTATTCAATAAGCTTATTCTAAACTTATTGAATAAATAAGAGCTTCTATAAGAATGGAGCCTCTCAATTATCTTTCACTGACTTCTAATTATATTACTCCACAGTAATAAACTTCTGCCTGACTCCAGTCTGTTTTAACTCCTTAACTTCTGGCCTAACCTCTCATCAGATGAGTTTGTCTTTTACGTGTAACTGCCTGCACAGCTATGCTTTGAGTGCATTCATTTATAACTCTTCTCTTTTGCAACCAACTTGACTTCTGGAGACTGAGAAAAAGAATACTATTCTTTTCAAGTGCATATTCATCTGGGAAAATCTTCTATTAAGCAATTGGAAAAGAAAGCTTTTCATTCACTGTCTTCAAACATGCTCAGATCTACTTCATGTAGAAAACTCCTCCTCTATTTCAAAGTTCTTTCTAAAGTCTATCTTTCTTTCTGTTTCTTACTGCCAAACTTCTAAAATGAATGATCTATACTTTGCGTCATGTTCTCTGATGACTCTGCTTCTATTGCTACAACCTGACAGAAACATCACTGAACTATCTTTTTGAAAAATTCAATGATTTTATTTGGCTGGTATTTTTTCCCTCATCTCTGCAGACTATGTCAATTGAATGAATACCTTCTTGAAATTCTCTTCCCCAGATTCTGGGTTACCATAATATCCTGATTCTTTTCCTTTCCTGACTTTCATTCTGTCACTTTTTCTTCTGTATTTTTAGCTTGGCAAAGGTCTGAGTTCTTTGCCACGGTTATGTTCTTTCTCAGGCAAATGTTTTCATGACTTCAATCAACTATGCAGATAATCCTCAAATCCAGATGTTAATCATTTGGTGTCACTATATATTAACAATCTTATTTTCTATTACCATAAGTGTAAATCCTCTACTTAAGGCAAGGTGGTCAAATCCCAGACTTTTAGTACTTATAAGGTCACTACTATTTCTCTGCCTTTGTTCCTAGTAATGAACTACATAATCTTTCAATCTAATTTCTGTTGAGTGTTCAAGGGTAGGATTGAAACATCTTTACCGAACTACTCTCTGTCCTAACCCAGCCATCTCATGGCTGGCTCTAAAGAAAAATCTCACTTTAGAAGTTCAGAGGAAGATGAGTAGATTCTTTATCATGTTCCACTGAGTGCATGGGAAAGGACTAAGCAATCATACACACCTTGTTAAATATTTGATTAAAAAAAAAAAAACTAAGAGTGCTTGAATGTTTACTTGAATAACTGAATGAAAATTTGCTGTGTAAGAATGAGCTCCAAGCAGCTGATTATATCATATAATCATGTAATTTTCATAAAAGCATAATGTTAATTTATCCTAAGTTTGGATTTTACTTCTATTTGATGATTTACCAAAATGACAAAAATTAGGTTTCAAAAAAGCATTACCTTTTTTCAGCTCGTACTTTCTTCCCACAATGAGAACAAGTATACATGTTGTCACCTTCTAAAGTATCTTTAATAGTAACTTCATCAAGAGATTCCTGTTTACACATTTAAGAGTTTCATATTATTATTTGCAACATGCAAAAAGCACAAAAAGCATTCATTACAATTTGAACAGAATGCACAAAGGAAATCAAAGTTTTTATTTTTAAAAATGAACTCTTAAATTTAGTAAAAAATGGACAAGGTGCTCTGACTCTTACTAAATATTTCTAAAACTCAACTATTTAAATTCTGATTAGGAAAAATCAGTTCTGTGGTCTATCTTTAATTCTTATTTAAGTAATATTGCAAGAAGAAAATAGATGAAAACATGAAAATTTTCTCTCAAAGTAACAAATAGAAGCCTGCCCTCTCTCTCTCTATATATATATATAAATATGTGTGTGTGTACAAAAGTAGTTGAAAAACAGGAAAAAAATTTAAAAATATATACATTACTCACATAAATATTCTTCATATCAGCCACCTGGCACCTCACAGTATAAAACTCTTCAGCAGTCTGACTAACATGTTCACAATCCTAGTCAATCAATAGTCAAAAATTGGTAAATTCTCATAATAAGCTAAAACATACATAAAAATTCTCAAAAAGCAAAAAACAGCAAGTATACTCACCAAAGACACAACATTGTTTGTAATTACACCTCCAAACAAACTTTTGACAGTATTTTTCTTTAAAAAAACAAACAAACAAACAAGTCAGTAATTTAGAACTGTGTAAGATCTCTAAAAATTTCAAAGGAACTTGAACATTATAGTACGAACCAGTTCTGGAGACATTTCTTCTATTTTAGTAATCAAATCAGTAAAAAACTCTGTCATATCTTTCTGCTCTCCAGTGTTCAAAGGCTGCTTATCCATAGTGTATGTTTTACAGAAAGGTCTAGGATTATATGCCTTGCATTCACTCTCCTGTGAAAGAAAAGGGTGTGTGTGAGGAGGAGGATTATCAAACAATCAAATAAATGTACCTCTCAAATAACAATAAAAAAAGTATCACAAGGTTCTTGAATAAACAACAATAAAACAGGTAAATAAAATCTTTGTAAAACTACTAATAAAGAACTAGAATACTCTATTTCATTTTTGTTTGATTCTCACTTTAGTATTCATGGACTTCCCTGGTGACTCAGTGGTAAAGAATCCACCTGCAAAGCGGGAGACCTGGGTTCAACCCCTGGGTTGGGAAGATCCCCTGCAGGAGGGCACGGCAACCCACTCCAGTATTCTTGCCCGGGAAATCCCATGGACAGAGGAGCCTGGCAGGCTACTGTCCAAGGGGTCGCGAAGAGTCAGACACAACTGAGCGACTAAGCACAGCACATGGCATTTTCAGTTTAATAGTCCTGGTACCAGAAGATGCTTAAAGTACCATAAGCCAAGAAATTTTCATTTTTTTAAGTCTAGGAATTTCTAAGAAGGTATGTGGGATGCAGACTTGTATTATGAAACTAAAATCAAGGCCTTTACAGGGTGAATAAACTTTCCTATCAACTGAACTTTGGTTTAGCAGTGGTTTAAAACAGCAGTAATACTCAAAGCCTGCATATGTGACTCTTTCTAATTCAACAGAATTCTCCCACAGCAGAATAGAAATCAATAAACGTGACTTTAGCAAGCCTATCAACAATTCATGTTTGCCAAGAGGAAAAAAAATAAGGAAGTATTTTCCTCTGGTACATCCCTATCACAGCACGTATGTCTGACCAAACAAGATAATGAATCAGCAGAAGTTATCTTTTATTGTCTTATTTTCCTACAGCCCCCAAATTTGCTACCTTAAAAACTGTTTCTGTTTTCTCAAGTTTCCACATCAATAATACAGCTCACTAATATTCAAAAAATGAATTACATAACTAATATCTGATGATTATTACTGTGTTACAAAGAATCAACCAGATGTCATGTGGCAGCTTTTTACCCCAGGTAATAAATTGTGAAATAATGATTTAAAAAAACAATAAAAAGCAGTAAAACTGCTTTGTCAGTTCAAATAGCATGTTCCAACTCTCTTAAAAGATTGTAAGTGGAATCAAGGGATAACTAACAAATCTTTTAATTTTGTTTCAAAAATCTTATTTACTGAGTTTTCATTAAGTCTCAGAAGATGAAATACACAGGAATAAATAAAATAAGATCTCGCCTCAAAATTCTAATAAGTGAGACAAGTAACTTTCAATACAAGTACTTGTATAACAAAATTATGGTGACAAGGAATACTCTGGAATTTGGTCGCTCAGGGGACACTTTCTCAAGAAAACCAAGGTGATTCCTGAAAGATGAGAAAGGGAAAAAAATGGAGACGAGTGTTAGTAGAGGAGAGCTACAGGCAGTAGGAGCAGCATAAATAACTGCACAAGCGAGGAAGCAAAAGGTGATGCACTTCTCTGGCTTACAGTTACTACAGGGTGAGGCTGGATGTGGGCTGGGGGGGTATAAAAAAGGAAGTTGAAGGGAAGGGGATACGTGCCATCCTGGCTGGACCTGAACACCAAAACTAATTTCATAATAAGGAACCACTGAGGAATTTTAACTAGGGGAGTAGTATTTTAAGATTTGCTATTTTTTAATGATTAATTTTATAGTTTTACAGGTGGAAACTAAGAAAGACCAAAAAAAATCAGTCAGAAAATCCTAAGACTAAAGGGTGGGGGTGACCTTGTGATGAAAAATGGATTGGATATAAGAAATTCTTCAAAGGATAAATAACAAAATGGAGATGACTGAAATATGAAAGTTAAAATTCACTACGATAAAGAACATCAGCAACTGCCAAAGTCAATCTGAAAAATCAGAGTATATAGTCAGGATAGGCCAATACTCTTGAACTCCAATTAAGGTTTTTTTTGGTCAAAGGGTATATCTAACTAGCTTCCATATCTGATTCTCAAACATACCATTAAATATGTAAACATTTTTTGAAGCTCCAGAAGAGTGGTCTTATGCTTCATATCTTCAGAATACTGTAAATTAAGAAAAAACCTTCCATTACAACATACTGGCGTTGATGGTAAATTAGATATTTTAGAAAAGAAAGCATTAAAATGTGCTAAACACTGTTTTCATTCTTTTAGCCGTTCTTTTAGGAAAAACAAATAGTCTGTTTTCTTTAGCAATTTTTGCATTTTAAAAATTGAAGTATTTTGTTCATTATACAAACACAGCCATCATTATTATGTAAGGAAACTAAATAAAGAAATCTTAAAACTACTTTATTTATCAGTACTTATTTGGTTCAATGTTGATTTACAAGTTGGCAATTTTGCAAGAACAGAAAACATCTTTTCCAGAAACAAATTCACACATTAAAAAATAAACTCATCTAGTCATACCTTCATTTTTTTCTAGAACAGTAGATCCTTAACACTGCAGGGTAATTCTGGCCGATTTCTTTAAAAATCCTCTAAATATTCAAGTACATTAACTGAGATTTAGGATTCTGGGTACACTAATTTACTGGAAATTTGGTTCAGAACATCAGCCTTATAGGAGAGTCTCATATTCATGCCAGGCACTGTTAGATACACTCTATCTCATTAAAATTTTAAAATAACCAATAAAGTAGTTAATATTCTCTTTACAAATTATTACCTGTCATAATTTTGAAGAAGCAGATGAATCTTGAAGACATTATGCTAAGTGAAATAAGTCAGTCACAAAAGGGCTAATACTGCATGATTCCACTTATGAGGTACTGAGAGTAGTCAAATTCATAGAGACAGAAGTAGAACAGTGGTTGCAAGGGATATGGGTGAAAAAAGAATGGGCAGCAAAGTATTTAATGGGCACTGAGTTTCACTTGAGGTAGGTGAAAAAATTCTGGAGATTGATGTGTTAATGATTACAGTGTGAATATACCTAATACCACACAACTGTACACTTATAAATGATTAATAGGATAAACTTTATACTGTGTATATTCAGCCACAATTAAAATACATGCAGTTTTCTTTAATCTTTCCGTGAAAATCTGAAAAGGAAATAATAAAAATGACATTTTCATGTAAATAATCAAGTGCTCATTTGACGAGAGCACTTTCCAAAATCATGTCAAATTTCTATTCTGTAAGAATTCCTTATGTAGAGACAAGTCTAAATTTAGTTTTTATCCGAAATTACCATTTCTGACATTCATTCACAGTTAACACATGTGATTGTTCTTTCTTTTTCTACATACTAATTCCTGACAGTGCTAATGGCTAAAAGGTGATGTTAATATGAAGAAGATAGACTATAAAGTATCGTTAAGTCATCTCCTAAAAAGAAAATCACTGAAAACATGCTTCTTTAATAAGTGGTTCTATAAAGTTATACAAATGGGGACAACCTAACTTAGTCACAAAACTTTACACATGCCTAATGAAATCAACTTCTAATTATAATCAGTTAGATGATAAAGACATCAATTTAACTAAAGCAAAAAAAAAAAAAGAAACCCATTTGAGTATATTGTAAATTTGGAGACTTTGAAGCACACCTCAAACATAGTAAAGATTCACTAAAGATATACAATTTCAGTACTTTGTGGTGGAGGGTGGGGGTGGGAAAGCAAGGACAACAAGATGACATGTGGAAGAAAACAAATATTCAGGCATAAAGTCTGCCAAAATCTTATAAAAGCAGTCCAGAAGGCAAACTAAAAAACAGGCCATGGCAAACAAAGAATGAAAACTACAAAGAACGAATTAACAAAAATAACATAAAGTAGAGCTTACTTAAATAAACTAGGCCACAATCAAATTTACCTTAAAATATCAAAAAATAACAAGTTCAGTGATTCTAATAATAATTTCCTATTTTTAGGCTTTGCTTATTACCTATGTAAGTAAAATTTATATTTATTTTTACTGAAAATACCATGTTCATTCAATACACTGAGTGTGTATATTCCATAACTCTATTTTCCTTTGCTACATAAATTATACTGTTGCATTTGGAATAATCAATTGAAATGTTAAAATAATTCAAATATATATAAGTTAGCTAGTAATATCCAATTTTGTCAATTTTAATTAAAATTATTTTCTCAAACAATATTTACTAAACTGAATCAGGATCTATCAACAAAGTTTTAAAATTCTGTTTTAAAGTTTTAACTTTTAAAGTACAGAAAACTGTACCTTAGCAGTGAAAACAGCCTGTCTTGCCTCAGGTATCATATAAAGTTGCTGAATAGTAGAAGCCAAGTAACAAGTAGCTCCGAGGTTAGTCAGGCCAACAAATCTACACTCAGCACGGACATCTTCATGAGGCCAGTAGTCCCATTTATAAGGTGCGTGAGCTGCTGAAAAAAGGAGGGAGAAAAAGGCACCCCCAAACAAACTATTAAACATAATGTATTCTGCTTTCACTAACAGCCACTATATCTGTTACTTATTTAATTCATATACATATTACTTAGGTTTATATTACTCATTTAGTTCATATACATATTTAGTTCACATACATAAAATATTTGGTACATTTCAAACACACAGTAAAACTAACTCATTCCTAAATATTCAAAAGACTGTCAGAACTTGACTTTACTTGGCAATAAATTATTTAACCCAAAATGCCAAAGTATTTCACATATCTCTGAAAAAGTTCATCACAACTGTTGCTTTAAATTCAAAAACCAATATTCCCTTTTTAACTTCATACATCCTAGCATCAATTTTACACTGTTAAAACGTATGAATGATGAATTCTGTCTTTAAATCATGCCCTTCAAAATCTTATTGCCATGAACAAAATCGACAAAGATTAAAGGAAAAGAAGAATGCTTACACTGCATATGCTGTGCCATAACCCAGTTATGTATTAATCTGTAGTTTTCAACAGATCCCTTTACCATCTCCACTAACAAGTCATAAGCAGCAGCTCTTGAAGAATGTGATTTGCACTTTGGCTGTTGTCTATCTTTTAGACTAGGCAACAAAAACAGGAGATTGAAGATATCTCTTAAAAATTCCTGGGGGCGGAAAAAAGAAAGACCAAGTATATTATCCCAACTTGGAAATTAATGATATCCCATATACAGTAAATTCTATAGAGTAAACTGGACTATATGACAATCAAAAGTTTACCCAAAGACTGTTTTAAAACTTAAAGGAACACACATACCATCATCTGAAAGTATTCCCTAACATTATTTCTCTTAGAGAAAAGTAAAATGGGAGAAGGCACTCAACTTTACTTTTCTCTCCCTTCCTAATATCTGATTGTTTAGAGCCCCAACGACAGTATATTGTTTTCAACACCATTCAGTGATCAAACATTTTAACCTAGGACTCATTACTCCCTATCTTGACTTTCTCTGTATTTACTTAAGCTTTTTTATTTCACTCTAATAATTATAGTAATAGTAGCAACAGCAACAACTCACTTATAATGTGCACTTACAAGTGCCAGATACTATTCAGAGGCCTCAAAACAAACAAAACACAAAAAAGGTTAACAATCTAGCCTGGCGTCAGACCTGGAAGTTGCTGCAGTCAGGAATTGCAACCTCAAGCTCTTAACTTCAATAACAGTGAAGTTCAAACTGAGGTGCAAGGCTTAACCATGTAAAATACATCCTATAGGTGTTTTTCTCTAATCTTCCTGAGAAAGGGTCACTTTTCCCCACCCGTTCTTTAATTGGTCCTTTCCTACTATTCCAAAGAAAGTTACCTCCATCACCCATCTCAAGTAGTACAATGGTATACTGTTCTGGAGTATAAAACCTCCTGGAGTACTATGCAGAAAAGCGGTCATATTGTTAAGACTGAGACTGCTATCCTTAGAAAAGGCTGCATCTTTAAGGTCGGCTCTTGGCTGAACACTTGAACGCTGAACAGTTCCCTCCTCTGTTATAAAACTTTCCTGAAGTGATAAAAGTGGCCGACTATGGCTATCTGTTTATGCAGAATACTTGCTTTTCATTTGAATTTCAGTAACTGTGGTCCGTTATGCAGGTATTATGTGCCTACATGACCCAACCCCTGATAAAACCCCTGAACTGCTTGGCTCAAGAGAGCATCCCAGGCAGACAGCACCTCAATGTCACAATCATTGCTGGGGGAATTAAGCACATCCCATGCAACTCCTCTGGGAGGTGACTCAGAAGGGCATACCTGGTTTCTACCACATCTGGCCCCATACTTTTTCTTTGCTGAATAAAAGTTTTGTCATGAATACAATTACATGCTGAGTCCTCTGAGTCCTTCTAGTGAATCACCAAATCTGGGAGTGGTCTTGGGACCCTCTGACACAGGTACCAAATGAAGGACAGTTTAGAATATTTTCCCATTAATGATCTCACCTCCTCCATCTCACTGTTGTCAAAGAGAGTACAGTGCATAGTTCCTGACTTGGCAAAGAAAAGTAAGTTTGGCTAAGAAATATGGAAGGTGAACAGAGGCTCATTTTATATACCTGATAAACTAACAATAAGGTTATGTCTCATCTATTCTATAACTAAGAAGACTGTCTTCCAGACACAGAGTAGCACGTTCACGTGAACTGGAAATATGTCACTCACTCAAACAAAAATAGAATTGTCTAGTAACTAGTTTAACAATGAACTATCTTTGATAGTTTACATATAGAAACTAAAAAAGCTAAAATTCATAGCTTCAAAGTTTTGACAAAATATACTTAAGGCCTATGATGAAGTATTTTAATTAAAATATTAGGGTTGATAAAACCATGCTGAAATAAACAGTACTTTTATTTTCCTCACTCTGAGTTTACCAGGAAAGCAGGTGACCTTAAGTCAAAGAGTAACATATATATTAACATGTGTTAGTAGCTCAGTCATGTCTGACTCTTTGTGACCCCATGGACTGGAGCCCAACAGGCTTCTCAGTCCATGGAATTCTCCAGGCAAGAATACTGGAGTAGGCTGTCATTCCCTTCTCCAGTGATCTTCCCAACCCAGGGATCATACCTGCATCTCCTGCATTGCAAGCACATTCTTTACCATCTACAGCCACAAGGGAAGCCCATATTAACAGTAGGAATGGAAGGAGTTTTAACAATGCTATTTAATTCTTTGAATTTCTTCTGAATTATGTGTCAAAGATTATGCTCTTTTTGACCTATTTAGATCAAAAGTTATAATGTACCATTATAACAGTGCAGTCATTCCAGTATACTTCACAAAAAGAAGAATCTCAAACAGATACCTGAGAGAATAGGTCTGAGTGTGATGTTTGACATGTAATTTAGAAGAAATTCAAAGAGTTAAATAACATTGTTAAAACTCCTTCCATTCCTACTGTAAACAACATTTCTCACAATTTATATCTCTAGAAAAATAAAGTAGGAAAAGAAAATCTGCAAACAATAAATTAACTTAAGGTGG
>SJYQ01000997.1:83126-117784 GCA_006410935.1 Redunca redunca
GCCTGCAACAAATTCATATACACAAATCCTTACTCTTCATTAACAGCTAATTAGAAAACAAAATTGAAGAAAGAAGTCCATTTATGATACCTAAGAAAGAAAACTCCTAAGCAGAATCTTAATTAAAAATTCATAAAATTCAAATTCCAAATGACATTAAATTGGATAACACAAAAAGACTGGTCTTCATAAATAAGAAGACAAATACTGCTCTTGTACAGGCAATTTAATATAATCTTAATATTTTCTATATCAAGCCATAAATTTAACACAACCTCAAGTTGAAAAGTATCAGAATTTTAATTTTTGAAAGAATGAGATACACTGATTCTAAAGTTCGTTGTAGAAAAATAAACCAAGACAATTCTGAAAAGGACTAATAATGAAGATGGACAATCTCCATAAAACTTTAACTCTGCTTAATTAGAATACAATACTGGAGAATGAACAGATCCATAGATTGAAACAGAAAGACCAGAAACATCCCCAAATATACAGGGCACTTTCCTACATACAAAAATTCTACAAATTATCAAGAAATGGACCACATATATACATACATACATAAAAGGAAAATGAGGACAGGATTTGAGCAACTCGGAGAAAAAAATAATACAAGTAAATGGCTTTAAAACACATGAAAACAAGTATGAATATACAATGGAACAAGTATACAAAGATGTTCACTGCAGTTTTTTTTTTTTAAACAAATATAGACAACATCAATGTCAATAAAAATTAAATAATTTCTCTTTTGATGTATTCAAGTTTTTAATGTATTTTCTCCCTTTTTTTGGATTCATTTTAAATGATGAACACAAATCACAGAATCGTATTTACATAATATACACCTTTATATTTAATACAGCCACATAAAGTCCTGGAAGGCCATTACCAAAACATCACTTGAAATTAAAATATATAAGAATCTTACCTTTATCAGCACTACCTAAAAATTCCTTTTTCTTTAAAATGATGTTTTGCTTTATAATGATATGTTATCAGAAAGATCAATTAATATATTTACACTTTGGAATAAAAATTACATATTGCTTTAAATATAACATAAGACTTCCACCAAGCAAGACTATAAATAAGTCAAGTTATTCCCAGTGAGAATAACAGAAAAATTTTAAAAGATCCAGGAGAAAACCCACAAAACAGGGCTTTGTGCAACAGGGGTAGTAGCACAGATTTAAGACAGGTAAGACTATCACTTTAAGTTTATCTTAAGAATCCCTTAGCCCATGTTCATGGCGGACAGACAATCTTCCATTCTGGTGGTTATTCCTGTTTCTTAAGATGATCAGTAACCCCAGGAAAGCAATCCTCCAAACCATAACTTAATTTCCTTAACGAAAGCACGGACAAAAGTGCCAGTGACAGTAAATAACACAATCTGAAGAGAAATTAGACATTTGTTGTATAGAGCTATTAGGTGTTATCAACAGTCAATTAGAGAATTTGTGTCAAGTGGGCCTTTAAGGTATGAATCAGTAAGTATTCTACAATGGCTACATTAATTCCATGTGCTATTAATTCAAAATATTCAATTCTATAAAAATCTATTAAGTACAACAGCCTCTTCATATTCAGTCACAGTAATTGAAACTTGTTCTGCATTCTAAAACAAGGCTAAGATTTATATTTCTAGGATTCATCTTATTCAAAGTTCACTGTTCCTACCAGTAATAAAGTTCTGATAAACTTTGTATTTGTATGTTTAAGGAGATTTAACATATCCACATACAAGGAAACAATATTAAAAAGCTTAGTCTATTTCATATAAATACTTGGATGTGTTATTACCAACCTGTCCTTCCCTTGAAAATTTAAAGGGTGGTTTGTGTTTAATAACACTTGTTGCAAGCCTTAGGAGCCCTGTAAGCCCATCATCTTCTATATTACCATCTTGATGATCGAGGATCTCCCTGCTAAAAAAAAACACAAGCAAAACAAGACAGGTCATACAGTTATATCCTTTATCTTTATGCAACAAAACTGTCAATTTCACATCAAATTTTACCTTCGAATACAGTCGGCCAAATGCCGTGCCAAAGCATCCAGGTCAAGCAGTGTTGTCTTAATACAAAAAGAAAATACAAAATTCAAATACAGATTTTTACATTTAGTATTTCAGTATTTACTAAAACAAAACAAAAAAATCCTTTACTTTTAAGTAACAAGAATTCTTCAAATTCATTAACTTGCCAATTAAATTATAAGTAATATGTAACTACTCTTTACTTATACATAATATCAATAAAATCATAGCTGTAAACACATCATTAAGTCCTTCAAAACAAATCAATGAAATGTTGGCAATAAATTATGACAGTCATAGTAATTTAATGAGAAAACACTAGGTTTGATTTATTTTTTAGCAATTTTACTGAGATATAATCCACATACAATTCACCAAGGTTTGCTTCTAATAGCACCTTTTGAAATAAACTTAAATAGACAGTTCACTTCAGAAATCTTTATTCTCATTATAACTGAGCAACAAAATTAAAACAGATTTCATGAAACAGAATCTAATTTAAGAGGATTCACAGTACAGTGGTTAGGACTCCACGCTTTCAGTACAGAGGGTGTGGGTTCAGTTCCGTCCCTGATTGGGGCCATAAAATCTTGAAAGCCACGTGGCATGGCAAGGCCATAAACAAAAAAGAAGATTCTCAAAGAAACTCAGATCACCAAGAAGGAAAATTACTTTGACTACCAAGCAAGAAATAACAGATTCCTACTTTAAATGGGCAACCATAGGTTTAAAAAAAAAATTTCCATATCTACCTGGCGTTAGTATTTTATGGATAAAGTCAAATACATTAAAATATGTTCAAGGGGAGGAAGACCTAGAAGTGGTCATCAAAAGAAGTAAGGTAAGTAAATACTAAGGATGTAATATACAACATGATAAATATCATTAACATTGCTATATGTTATATAAAGTTGTTGAAAGAGTCAAGTGCTCATTACAAGGAAATAAAATCTCTTTCCATTTCTTTAATGTTATATCAATATGAGATGACAATCTTCAACTATGCTTATTGTGGTAATCATTTCATGATGTATATAAGTCATTATGCTGTATACTTTAAACTTACACAGTGCTGTATGCCAATTATAACTCAGTAAAACTGAAAGAAAAAATTAAAACAGGTTCAATATTGATTTTTAAATTTCTCAAACGTAAAGTAGAATAAGAATTCAGATGTAAACTGTTCCTTAAAAGCAGAAAGCTCAAACGTTAAAGGAGTTTTAAAATATATTGTGTATATATTGGACTTTGATTGAAATACATGAAAAAAATTGACAGAAAAGGTTCCCTAAATATTTAACTGTAAATTTTTCAAGTGTTTCTCACTTTTCTGTGAGATCAAGTAGATTTATTTTAGCTTGCTAAATTTATAAAAAGGAAAAAAAAAGTTTTTATGTGGCGAAGCTTTTCTTCAAAATGGACTTGTTTTAAATGCCTTTGTTAGACAGGAGTATCATTGTAGTCTCATATAACAAAATTAGAAGATCAGAAAACTGATAGTGCTCTTTAGCTTAAAGTGATTTCTATTAACTTCAACTTTCTTTTATATACTCAAAATCTACTTACTATTACAGAAATCTATATATTTAAAGTCTAAATTTCACACTCCAAATAAGATTTTATACTCACAGATCTTACTCCGAAGACATAGGAAACTACTGGTAAGTACCAAGTAAAGACATTTCAACTAAGGTCAAAATAAAATAAAGGAATGAGAGCAAAACACAAAGGTACAAATGAAGTAGAAAAACTATGACATTTTCAACTCATTAAAGACTGATAAAAATGCCCTTAATGATAAGGACTTATAAATTCACCAAGAAACATGTACATAATTCATCTCTATTAACAAGTTAATGTAAAATTTTCTGAACATACCTGACTAGCATCCTTTATATGTATGTTGTCAACTAATTTGCACAACAACCAAAAATATTCTTTACATCCAGGTTTTAACATTGGTTCTTCTTCATAATCATCTATCTATTAAAAAAAATTTAAANCCTACAAACTAAACAGTATTCAAAATTTAACGAAAAAATTCTAAAGAAGACATTCCTGGTTTCTTTAAAATTAAAACTACTATGTACATAGTGAATGATGAGAAGTTTGAGGAAAACACTACTCTCAAATTACTTATAAACTACTTGGAAAAGATATGAATAATGTATAATACTAAATAATGTAGTGTCAACTAAAAATTCAATGACAATGTGAAAACACAAGAAACCTACAGAAAATGAGTATATATAAATCTACCCACATGTAAGGGTCTATTATAGTTTTCAAATCTGAAAAATAAAGAACATTACATTTCTTACACAGTCGATGACAGACAGTAAATATGGAGAAGAAAAATCCTACAATGCATCATATTTCTAGAGATTAGTACAATTAACTTTTTAATAGGCCCTGAATTTATTATGTGGGAGAAGGGGTTTACAAGGCTAATAATGAATAAAGTTGAAAATTCTAAGTATCACAAAGATAAAACAACTGTAATTGAGTAAGGAGAGTGCTACATTTATGATGTTTCAATCATTCAACTTATCAATACAAGGCTCAAAACCTTTAAGGACAAATGTTATTTCCAAAACAGAATACCCATGAGAGATCACACAGAGCTGAAACCAAAGCACACAGAATCTATCCTTAAAGTGTAACATGGACACAATATGTCACAATGCTGTTACTTTAAGAATTATATAACTATCATCCTCCTGGTGAAAACTATAAATAGTAAACAGGTATTCAAAATTACCTGCAAGAATAATATAATGATAAACGTGGGGCAAATGAACATGCAGAATAGAACCTGCTGTTGAACACAGTAAAATCTTACCCTGATAGGTTTGAGTGCTTGAGCATCTGGAAGGAACTTCAACAATGTTGAGGCAGCCAGTAGCAGAAAAGAACGATTGATTGAGTCTCCTCCATCCAGCCCTGATAGAGATAACTTATAAAGACCATTGCAAGACTCATGACGGACTGCAGTCTAAATGAAAAAGCAAGTTCCAAAGATAATCTGAGTCAGTGTTAAGAAATTAATCTTAAAGTTGATACGTTGCCAGAAATAATGTTAGATGGCTTCTTTAATAACATATTTTAAAACACAATGTCTTGATCACATACTCAGGCATGTAAATAATACACAGACAAACGAAGTACCCCAAAGTTATACAGTAATATGTAAAAAAACATTTTGGAAATTCCCAAATATGGCCATAAAAAAAAAAAAATTAACTCAAGAACAGACAAATACAAAAAGGATTGAAAAGAGATTATTCATAATAATTTATTTATATGATTAAGTAACAAGAAAAATGTTTTCAGACCTAGAAGCAACTTAGAAAGTATTTAAACCAAAATATATTACAGATTTTAGAATCTTGTTCAAATGTTGGAATAGTTACCTGGGACAGAGCCAGAACAAGAACACATATGCATTCAATACAAAGCTAATAATTCTAGAAAATGTTCTCTAAAAAAGATGTGAATATCGTGGCTAAGTATACTAGTAAGTGTTTCTACTATTTCATTTAGGATATGGTGTGAGTAACATCAAGATATGATTAGTGAAAATTATACTGACTTCACTGTCAACAATGAAATCAAAAGGAAATATATGTAACTTATTGTCGGTCTCTCTTGCATCTAAGGATACTCTCAACTAGATAAAGCAAAATAAATTTCTCTAAAATATAAATTACAATAATAAAGGCTCAAATCTTTCTAAACCCTCAGGGGGGAAAAAAAAAAACCACTCTGTAAACAAATACTGCAAAAAAAGAAAAATATGAAGGCTACACAGTAACATTCATACTTAAGTGTACATAGTTCAAAATACTCTAGATCTTAAAGGATTAATAACTACTTTCCAGGATATATTTACGGAATCACATTGTTTCCATTAGCTCTTTTTATTATCAAAGCTAATATATGAAAAAATATGAAGAGTAGTACTAATCTTCAATCTTTAGCTTACCTCAGGAATAAGGAGAGTCAATTTCTTTAGCCAATCTTGTAAATGATCACTATCAGCAAGGCTAGATTTCACTAAAGAACAGCAATGAGCCCAACTCACCAAGAGCCACATAGAATAATGTGAAACTAAAGAAAAATTGGAAAAAAGTTACTATAAAAATTATTATAAAAGCTTGTACTATAAAGAAAACAAAATGTTCATTATTAAAGAAGGGTATTATACGTAATTGTTTCCAGCAATCCAAATCTTTATCTATTAAAAATCAACTTTATGAAACCCTTACCTTCATGTCTAGACCTGTGATCAGATTGAGCTTTCAAAACTCTGTAAAGTAAACACATACCACCAGGAATAGTTAAATTCAGCAGTGAATTAAAAAATAACTCTATTTCTACTATATTTATCATTTAACTTTCCCAAAAGATTAGATTTTTATGAAAGATAATGATTTATTTTTCCATGGTCATTTTTAGTTTAAAGAATCACTGGCAAAATCTTATAACAAACACTAAATGACTTCATATTTAATAAATAAAATCTGAGTGAATCCCATATTGACTTAAGTGCACTCTCACAGTGCCTAAAAATTTGGTTACTGAAGTGATATGGATTACAAAGAGAAAGGTTATAATGGTTTAGAATCTAAATATAAGACTTCTAAAAGGAAAAAAATCATACACTGGCATAAAATGCCTTTTTGGTATGGGTAAGTTCAATTTTCATTGGGAATAGTTAAAAGTAAATTATTGAAAAGTAGAGAAAAATAACTAATTTAATTCTATATTGCTTCAGTTCTATTTTTCCCCCATGATACTTTTAGTAACTTCAGTGGAATATGTATTACCTCAGTTTAAAGAAAACAGTAAAAATTTTCAGTTTAATAACAGCATTACACAGGAATTTAGTATTCACCTTACAAATAAATTGCTGTGTTTTTTTTTTCTTAAGAAAAGCACAGATCTCTAGATACATACTTTGTTATAATTAAATTGTTATAATTAAAAAACGCCTTTGAAAATCTATGTAACTGATTTAAAGTAAAATGTACTGAAAAGTTAAAACTTATAAATCAAGATCTGGTCATATTTCATGTATAACTTTTATCATATTGGCTTAATATAATTAACTTTACCAAGAGCAACCTACTCATGTACCTTTTAAATCTGCAGCATTTGAAGATTTTTGGTAACAGACAATAAGTTTTTTCTAACTACCTTAATTGATATAAACCTCCCAGCATCATATAAACTGAAGGTGGAAGTATACAGAACGTATGTTAGAGGACAGGGAGAAAAAGTTAATAATTATTTATCTGGAGGAGAGTAACTGGTAGTTGGTACAGAAAATCTATTTTCCTCATACAAACCAAGGTCAAGTTACTGCACTTTGTTTCCCCACATTATCCATTCATAAGTTTTATAACTAATAGGTGAAGTGCCTGGCACTAATAATGGTGAGCAAAATCAGATAAAGTACATAGAAAACTATACGGTTCAGTGGGGTAAAGCAAGTATTAATCAAGTAATGCAAATTCAATAGAGACAGAAACTAAAGGAAGACAAACTACAAAAGAAATAATCTTAAAATAATCATGCTACTTATATTCAACCATTGCTTATGAAAGTGACTTTTAAAAGCATCTAAAAAGAGAAAACTAGCTATTACCCATAAATAAGCACTTTGAAACATGTTTACATGAACTTTGTAAATCATCTGAGTAACAATGGCAAGCTTAAGCCCAACGTTATCACCTAGAGAAAACAATACTTGAAAATATTTCTACATACTTTAACATAATTTATGTGATTATTTAAGGTATACAGAATCAGGTCTTTATATATTAGCAAATATCATTTATACACTATTAAAATTTTGTATATTATTTTTTAAAAATCACCAATGTAGCCCAAATAAATTGTACCATATGACATGTTTAAACTATATTCTTAAATAAATATTTCCAGCTTTATCTACTGAGAGCCCAGAAGCAAGTTAACCTTAAGGAGCCATGAGTATCCATATTACACTGGTTCCACGCCAACAACTAGGGCGCCCTAAACAATGATTCCAAAACTAAGGCATATAAGCAAAGTGAATAGTAATAGTAATGAATTATCTTGCATTAAAAAATCCAACTTGATACTAGATAAAAGGAAGAGAAAGCTCTTCCTCACAATAGAATGTCAACTAATAAACATAAAATGAATGGCTAAGAGTTAGAAAATCACTAATTTGCAAACACTACTGATACTTAATTCAGACAAGAATCATCATCACTGTAATCCATAGGTTAGTTTTAATTAGAAAAATCAGAAACTTCACTGTAGAGAAATCTGGATGAAGCCAGAGTGACTGATCAAAATCACTAATAATAAGACAAACAGCTATCACTGGGATGTATTGGGAAAGATATGTTACTTATTGAGTATTCCTGCTAAAATGTATAGTCTGAATTTAATTGTAAGGAACAATCAGGAAAACCTAAATTGAAAGGTGTTATAAAAGAACTGGCCTGGGATGCTCAAAAATGTCTGTTCCATGAAAGAAAGGGTAAGAAATATCTCCTATTACAGGAAATGGAAGAAATATGACTATGAAACACAGTACATTATCCTGGATGAGGAAAACTTGCTATAAAAAATATTAATGGGGCAATTCAAGTATGGATAATATGTTAGATAATATTATATCAATGTTGAATTTGAGTATTTCACTATAGTCGTCAGGAAAATGTCCTTGGTCTTAGGAAACACATCAAACTATTTATGGGTAAGTAACCATAATGTCTGAACTCTTACAGAATTTAGGATAACATGTAAATAAAAGTGTGCACAGGGACACCCACAGAGAATGCTATAAAAACCTGCAAAACGTTGGTAACAATATGCAAGTCTAAATGAATGATATGAAAGTGCACTAAAATACCCTAACCATTTATCTGTTACCTTTCAAGTTTTTCCAAATTAAAATTTAAACACTGTATTCTTACTATACATACATACATACATAATGTAAAAACATCATACCTAGGAGCCAGATTATCATATGTATAAGCAACAGACATAAGTCGCTGAATCAAACTGGTTCCTTGGACAAGAACAAGAAATACCTTTAAAATAAAAACATTAAAAAAAAATCTGTAAATACACTAAAGCACAAAACTGCATTTTAAACACTCTGTATTACTTTGATTTTTATTTATAAAAATATAAGGAATACTCTAAAAANNAATGGTTATTAAAAAATACTACGAAAGTATTAAATACTAGAAAAATAAATTTTCATTAATGTAGAATAGCAACTTTAAAAAGAAAATGATACAAATTTAGAAAATACACAGGCAAATCCTTTCTATCTGACCCACAGATTATCTGCATGTCACCCAACAGAGCGAGAAAAATTATGTATTATACATGCCAGTGATTTTGGGGGGCAGTAGATGAAGTAACATTTTTCACTTGAAATAAATACTATAGTTAACCAAGCTTGGAATCCAGATTTAAAATCCTGAGGTTCAACATTAATTTACTTATTTTCAAGCTGTATGACTCTAATACTGAATTTCTCAGTTCTTAATCTATGTAATAGAAAAAATATTTGCTAACAATAAAGAATTATTAAATTCCTTCTGCAGCCCCAAACTCATTCTGGGCACTAAACTCTATAAAAGCACTGTTCCTATCCTGGGGAAGTTAGTCCAATGCAGCAGATAACATACAAAGCACTGCAGGAGCTTCCCTGGTGGCTCAGTGGCGAAGAGTTTGCCCGCCAATATAGGAGACACAGGCTTGATCCCTGATCTGGGAGGGACCCACATGCCATGGAACTAAGCCCATAAGCCACAACTATTGCGCCCACATTCTAGAGCCTAGGAGCTGCAACTACTGAGCCCATGTACCACAACTACTGAAGCCCGCGTGCCCTACAGCCTCTGCTGTACAACAAGGGAGGCATCGGCAATGACAAGCCTGCACACTGCAACTAGAGTAGCTCCTGCTTGCTACAACTAGAGAAAAGCCCTTGCAGCAACAAAGACCCAGAGCAGACAAAAATACAGTATTTTTCTAAAAAAGGCACTGAAACACAAGTATATGCAATGTGCCAAATGATCGATAGAAGAGAACAGCAACTAAAGCTATCCCTGACAAATTAAAAAGAGCTTTAAGAAAAACTATATTTAAGTTTGGAGGCTAATGGATACATGTATGTGTATCGTTGAGTCCCTTTCCGGTTTGCCTGACTCTTATCACAATATTGTTGACTGGCTTTATCCCAATACAAAATAAAAAGTTAAAAAAAAAAAAGACAAGCTATACTTTAGGCTGGAATTTGAAAGTTAAATTTGGAATCTAAAACTTCCAAAAGGCTACTGAAGGAGAATAAATGAAATATTGCATGACAATAAATTAGTAAAAGAATGTGTTTCTTTTTTTACTATTAGATGACTTTGTCTCGAGAAAAAGAGTAACAAAAATTTCCCCTCAAATAGCTTAGATTTACATACTGTGCTCTAAAATTACTGTGATAAACAAATGAAAAAATACATGCTCTTTTCCTAAAGTATAACTATAATATTGGCATATGCATAGAAAAAAATATGCACATAAAAAGAGAACCCATGGAAATGACTCTGGGGAAGGTTCATTTGTATATTCTTTTTAGCCACAACACAGCTTGCAGGATCTTAACTCCCTGACCAGGGACGGAACCTGAGTCCTCAGCAGCGAAAGTGCAGAGTCCTAATCACTGAGCCGTTAGGGAATTGCCTCAATTTTACATTCTAGATATTTTTAGTAATTATGTACTTGAACAAATTTTTTAAGCCAGTTATTTAAAAATCCCATATATATGTATTTTACTTTTCTATCAGTAACAACTCATTGCTCTGAAGTTTCTTGAACAGGTATGAGGTAAGCTGCTGTCCTCAAATGATTACAAAATAAGGAACAGACTGAGTAAAAACTTATCTTCAACCTTCCCCAGTTCAGTTCACTGACAGAAATTGTGGAAGGGCAAATATTTGATTGTATGAACAACAGAATTCACAGTCAAAAAGACTTAATTTTATTGCTGGATGTGCTGGTTATAGTGCCACTTTTGCTCAGCTCCAAACCTACCATACTGTGAACCTGCTCTGCCATTGTAATGGCTGGTAAATTTCTCCTCTGCCAGCTGGCTTTCTTTTGTCAATCTGGCATACTTGAGAGATACCTTACGTCCTTTTTCTTTTTTGTTTGTTTTGGGGTTTTTTTTGTTTTTTTTTTTGGGTTGTGCCATGCAGCTTGTGGGATCTTAGTTCCTGACCAAGGATCAAACCTGGGCCCCTGGGTGGTGAAAGCATGAAGCTCTAACCATTGAACCACCAGGGAATTCTTGTTTTTTCTGTTAACACTGTTCCAGAAATATTTTAACCAGATGAGGAAACTGATTTCAGAATCAGTAACCGAATGAATTCCTCAGAGGCCTAAACTCCAGTTCAGCAAGATCCCATCTATAAGCTTCTCACTTCTGGTAGCTACAGTCTTTTACATATATTCCTCAAAAACATGTGAAATTGCCTGCATTACCTTAACATTCCCTTTTTAATTTATAGCCCTTCAAAACATGAGATTCTCTGGTGGCTCAGTGGAAAAGAATCTGCCCGCCAATGCAGAAGTCATGGGTTCAATTCCTAAGTCGGAAAGATCCCCTGGAGAAGGAAATGGAAACCCACTCGAGTATTCTTGTCTAGGTAAAATCCCAGATGGGGGCTATACTCCATGGAGTCACAAAAGAATCGGACACACCTACTTAGTAACTAAACAATTCCGAAACATAAGAATAAAATTACTTCTTGATTTTAAATCTACTCTGTTGGAATACCTAGCAGAGTTTGTTTTTCTGAATGGATCCCCCACTCAGCATAAAAATTACTGAGACCAACTAATGAACTCAACCCTACAGTTAGACGACATATAGAATGGCATAAAATTCACTCTGCAGTTTGGATGATGAACTGAAAAGTTTTACTCCTTCATAATTGCTACTGCTTTAAAATGAAGCCATAACTTCTGCTGTGAAGTCATACTGTGGTGATCTAGGATAGCATTTCATAGATATCAGCATTGTTCACTTTGTAAAAACAAAAATAAACAATTTCTCTTAAAAGACGACTGTATTACTACAGTTTAATGGTAATGTTTCTACTTTACCTCTGTTAATCTTGGTATATGAAGACCCTTAGCATGATCACCAGCAGCCTTTCTTGACTTGCCAGGCCATGTTCTTTTCCTATGGCTTTCTGCTATACCAGACCAGGCAAAGACATCATGATAAGCTAAATCCAAATCGGATGGATCTACTGCAAACTGGCATATTAACTTCAGCAAGCAAGCAAGACAGTCTAGCTGCCACTGTGGATAAGAAGAAAATGTTATTTACCTAATTTTCATTAATTTCGCATGGCCACTATACAAACTGAAATTAAAGCCTAGAAAATGAAAATAATTATAATTAGTACTTAATCCATGAGGTAATGAAATTTTTCCTGTTCATGTATTCCGGTTAATAACAACCCAATCTTACAAAAATAGACACCAGATAACTAAAATGTGTATTCGATGAAATGAAAATGATACTTATATTTCTATCATGAAATAATCATATAAATATATAATAACAAGATATAAAAAAAACACTGCTTGGAATGAACTGAAATATTAAAACTATTAAAATACTTTACCTACAAAATTAGCATTAAGGGCAAGAATATTAGAAGCCGTCTCTCCACATTAAGTGACATATACTCTAATATTTGGGAGTGAAAACTATTCTCAATAATTAGATAACTTTTCAATTGAAAATTTGCATTTTACAAACGTACATGTGAAATAAGTATCTCATCAATAAAATACTACTTAGTATGGAAAGTAAAATTTCTAATTGATTTAAAGCTCCACATTAAAATTTTTTAAATAAAACAATTCCTTCAAATAAATAAGAACATCATCTATGTATGAGAGCTTTCTCTTAATGGTCCTTGTTCTCGTCTTTTCCCAATAGAGCTAAGTGTTACAACTATACTAATATACCAGGAAACACAGCAATACTATGTAACTGATTTTTCAAGAAAAGTATCACAAAATTTCAGTGAGAAAAGAAGTCTTCACACAAAAGGTGCTAGAAAAATTGGATAGCCATATGGAAAAATAAAACCTCAACTTCATTCTACATATACAAAAGTTAACTCAAAATATACCACAGATCTAAATGTAAAAGGTCACTATAAAATTTACAGAAGAACACACAGAAGAATATCTTTGTGACCTTAGAAAAAAAGTATCTTAGCTAGGATTAAAATTGAAAACTTCTCTGCTTAAAAGACACTGTAAATATAAAGAGAAGACAAACCACAGATTGAACGCAAATATTCTTAACACATATACCTGACCAAAAAAACTTGTCCAAATTCATTAAGGATAAAAGTCTTACAGCTCTTTACTAAGAGAAAAAAAAAACAAAACAAAAACCCCAAAGAAAGCAAAACAAAAATCCCCAAGGTATTTATAGACACTTTACAAAAGAAGATAAAAAACATGGTCCAAATGAAATGTTAATGGGGAAATTTATAACTATGTTTACATTAAAAAACAAGGATCTCATTAATCGAACTTTCAGTTCAGTTCAGTCGCTCAGTCGTGTCCAACTCTTTGCAACCCCATGAATTGCAGCACCCAGGACTCCCTGTCCATCAGCAACTCCTGGAGTTCACTCAGACTCACGTCCATCAAGTCAGTGATGCCATCCAGCCATCTCATCCTCTGTTGTCCCCTTCTCCTCCTGCCCCTAATCCCTCCCAGCATCAGAGTCTTTTTCAATGAGTCAACTAAATCGAACTTTAGAGGTTAACAAACTAGAAAAAGAACAAACTACACCCAAGGTCAGTAGTTGCAAAAAGGAAATAATAAAAATCAAAACAGAGATAAATAAAATAGGGAATAGAAAAACCTAACAAAAAAAAAATCACTGAAAATCAAAAGCTGGTTCTTAGAAAAGAACAAAATTCACAAACCTTTAGCTAGGAGGACTAAGAAACAAGAAGAACCAAATTACTAAAATCAGAAATAGAAGTGGGAACATTTCAACTAATTCTACAGAAATAAAAAAGATTTTAAGAGAGTACTACAAACAACTGTTATGTCCCCAAACTCAATACACTATACAAAATGAACAATTCCTAGAAACACAAAACTTATCAAAACTCAATCAAAAAGAAACAGAAAATCTGAATAGACTTATAACTAGTGAGGAGATTGATTCAGTTATCAAAAATCTCCCAAATAACAAAGTCCTGGACCTGACAGCTTCACTAGTAAATTCTAACAAACATAAAGAAGAACTAATGCCAATAATCCTCAAACTTTCCCAAAAACTGAAGAGGGAACGCCGTAACTCATTTGATGAAGCAAGCATTAACTCTGATACCAAAGCCAAACAAAAGATACTACAAGAAAATTACAGGCTAATATTCTTTCTGAATATTCATGTAAAAGTACTCAACAAAATATTAGTAAACAGAATTCAGTAATATAGTAAAAAGATGACCAAGTGGGACTTAATCTTAGAATGCAAGGATAGTTTGACATATGAGCACTTATCAATGTAAATACTCCATATTAACAAAATGAAGGAAAAGACATTATCTTGATTACTGCTGAAAAAAGCATTTGACAAAATTCAACACTCTTATGTTAAAAATACTCAATGAAATAGGAGCAGAAGGAAACTAGTGCAACATAATAAATAAAAGTCATATTGACAAACAGTGAAAATCATACTCAATGGTGAAAGACTGAAAGTTTTTATTCTAAGATCAGGAGTAATGCAAGGACAACTGCTTTCATCACTTCTATTTAACACCGTAGTGTTAAGATTCGGCCTGAGCAATACACAAAAAAAATAAAAGGCATCAAGATTGGAAAGGAAGAAATAAATTTATCTGTTTGTGTTAAAACTAATAAATGATCTCAGCAAAGTAGAAGGATACAAAATCAACATGCAGAATTCAGTTGTACATGAACAATGAACAATATGAAAAGGCAATGACAGAAACAATTCCATTTAAAATAACATCAAAAAGAATAAAATATCTAGGAAGGAACTTAACCAAGGAGCTGAAAGACTTCTATAATGAAAGCTAAAAAAAGTTGCTCAAAGAAATTAAAGACAAATAAATGGAAACATATCCTGCATTTATGGACTGGAAGACTTAGTACTAAAATATCAATACCATCCAAATTACTGCAGATGGTGACTGCAGCCATAAAATTAAAAGACACTTACTCCTTGGAAGGAAAGTTATGACCAACCTAGACAGCATATTGCAAAGCAGAGACATTACTTTGGCAACAAAGGTCCGTCTAGTCAAGGTTATGGTTTTTCCAGTGATCATGTATGGATGTGAGAGTTGGACTGTGAAGAAAGCTGAGCACCGAAGAATTGATGCTTCTGAAGTGTGGTGTTGGAGAAGACTCTTGAGAGTCCCTTGGACTGCATGGAGATCCAACCAGTCCATTCTAAAGGAGATCAGTCCTGGGTGTTCATTAGAAGGACTGATGCTGAGGCTGAAACTCCAATACTTTGGCTACCTCATGCGAAGAGTTGACTCACTGGAAAAGACTCTGATGCTGGGAGGGTTTGGGGGCAGGAGGAGAAGGGGACGACCGAGGATGAGATGTCTGGATGGCATTACCAACTTGATGGACATGGGTTTGGGTGAACTCCGGGAGTTGGTGATGGACAGCGAGGCCTGGCATGCTGCAATTCATGGGATCGCAAAGAGTCAGACACGACTGAGAGACTGAATTGAACCACCCAAAGTGACCTACAGATTCAATGCAATCCCTAACAAAATCCTAATGACGTTTTTTGAAGAAACAGAAAAATTCATTCTAAAATTCACAAGGAATCTCAAGGGACTCCAAACAGACAATCTTGAAATAAAAGGACAAACCTGGAGTACTCATACTTTCTGGTTTGAAAACTTACTACAAAGTTACAGTAACTGATACCAAGTGAAGTACTGGCATAAAGATAGCTTTAAAAAAAGGAATGGAACTGAGAGCCCAAAAACAAACCCTCATCTATATGGTTAAATGATTTTTGATAAGGATGCCATGAACATTCACTGTGGCAAAAGGAGTCTTTTCATTGAAAGGTGGTGGAAAACCTGCATCTCCACATGCAAAAGAATGAAGCTGAACCTTTAATACCATATACAACAATTAACTCAAAATGAATCAAGGCTCTAAATATAAGACCTAAAACACAATAAAAATCTTGAAAGAAAACACAGAACCAAAGGGTCATGACATTGTATTTAGCAATGATGTCTTGGAAAGTATACCAAAAACTCAAGTAACAAAAGAAAAAAACAGAAAACTTGGACTTCACGAAAATTTAGTTTGTGAATCGTAAGACTATTCACAGTGTCTTTTAATATATTGAGAGATACATTATGAATAGTGGATCTCAGTCAATTTGAAAGCAATCTATGTCTTAATCAATCTAGCCAACTCAAGTGTTGCCAAGCTACAATGTGTGCCATATGGTAGTAAATTTTTCTTAATACTTCATAAAAGTATCCATAATTTTAAAGCAAAACAGAAAATCTTTAGCATGTGATTACCTGTAAACTTTATTCAAAGCAAACACAGACACTTTTAAGCAAAAATCCTATAAGAACACATAACTACTCTAAAATTTTTAAATTCTCTCTCTTTGCCTAAGAACTAAAAGGCACCTTGTAATTCTGAAAGAGCAGTGAGAAAACAAAAACACAACAATAAAACACAGCAAAAGACATCTGAGTTTTAAAAGTCAGAAAATAACAATTACTATTGCAGAGGTATCTATTCTAAGAAGGAAAATATCTGTAGCATAATATGTAAAATAAAAATGTCAAAGAAGTATTGAAAGAAATGGTAAGATTAACAAAATCTTAACAGATAGCAATACATGTCTTAAAAAGTATATTTTTTTTTAATATACTGGATGCAGCAGCACTCGATAGTAAACAAGAACATCTGACTCCTGGACTCTAAAATAATTCTAAAAAACAAGGACTAAGAAATTAATTTTTGAATGCAATGTTTGATAATGCTATTCTGTTTTGCTGGAGGTCAGGAAACGAGCATACCTTTCATTTCAGACAAAACTAGATTACGCAGTTTGGTCTATCATTATGAATTTTAAAATATTCCACAAGTAAGCAATTTTATTTTCCTAATATTATAGGACAGTGCTTCTTCAAGTTAAAAGCAATAAGTACTATTTCCTAAAACTTCCATTTTGTTAAACATCAATAATTTTATAAAATACTGTTAAGGCTTACTCTCAAATTCTGTTCTTATTTCATTGCAGAGCAGTCACAAATGGTCTGGAAATACGTTTTTGAGTAGTGCTACTTAAAGGAAAAAATGATCAAAAACAAAACAAAGAATATTTTCAAAAAACTAAAGACATAAACAAGTTTTTCTTAAAAATCATCCCAAATTTTAAGACTATATAAACATTAATATATAACTTATCAAGCTAATGAAAAACTGTTCATGAGTTATAGTTCAGCACCATTAATATTAGCACTTAAAATTTGTACAGAGTTGACATTGAGAACTATTATTGCATAATTAGGTCACCAGATTCCTTATTTTTCCTTAAATTTATTTCTACTGTACTCCACACTCCTTACTATAATAAAGTTTGCAGCAAAAGTTACACTTGCAAGTCGTTTATGGATTTGGCTTATTGAAGTGGCAATCAGCTACTGTAACTGGTTCAAAGGGTGAATTTTCACTTACCACAGTCCAGGATTCCTGCTCTTTTGGCTCTAGAATTCCAGAATTAAAAATTTCTAACAACTGTTGAAGTCCTCCAGCAGCAACAAACTGTAAGCAATTGCGAGAGTATGGTAAGAGGAAAGCAGCTACATAATGCAGTAAAACCTGTGTTCTGATTCAGTGACTGGATGTAAGTCTGTGTGTAAGTAAAATACTACATATTTTTCATTTAGGAAATTATTCTTTGCTTAAATAACCAATATAATTTGTATACAATAAAGTAACAACAGCTAGCTAATTTTCAAGAATTTTTTGAAAAGATTCTTACAAAAATCTATATACATACTTTGCATTCCATTAACCATTTAATTTCAGGCACTGGGATGTCCTAACACAGTATTCTAATGAAGGGAAAAAAAAGTGCTAAAAACAGAAGCACCAAGGCCTTAAATAATCTCAGTTTATTAATGTGATTAAAGTAATATATAATTTAAAAATCATGCTTTATTTAAATGGTACGTTACTTTAAAACGGTGATTATGGTACCTACTTTTGGTACACGAGATCAATTATTTTTACCAAGACACTGCAAAACATGTATAATCAAACCTTGCAACTCCAGGAATTTTTACTGTTTTCCACTTGATCCTCACTTGAATCATCTGAATCTGGATAAAGATCACTATAACTTCCCTGTGAGAACAGCAAAAATAAATAAGGAAGAGTGGCAGGAGGATTAAAAGATAATGTACTCTGGAATTTTGCTCCAGAGAGAAAACAAACATTTGATGATAATAATGGAAATGCAATCACCGTTGACTCTCTCCTTATTCTTCGGTTAGGTTTTCCCAGTGCTTCAATAATTTCCAGGGCATATAACAGCTTGTGAGCACTTTTAATTTTGAGCAGTTCTTTCCAATTAAGTCCATCATTACTCTTAAATTAAAAGAAGAAAAATAGAGGTTTCTCAAACCAACTTACTAAGAGAACCATACCTCCTCCCCAGCACCCAGGGTGAAGACTAAAGAAACTGACACTATATATAAAAACTCAAATATTACATATACGAACGGCAACTATATCATTGGAACTAACCATATGCTTAAAATACCAATTATTCCTTAAATTTTGCTAAAATTAATACACAATTGCAGCATAGGAAAAAGATATATCTGTTATCCTCCAAAACAGTTGAGGTAATTTACCATCTTCTGAATAAAAAACACACAGCCTAATTGAATGTGTCAACTTTTAAGGATACAGTAGTACACTGTGTATTTAATATTTATGTGACACCTACCCATTTAAAAAGTCATATACAAATACACAAACTTTAAAATATTATTCTTTTCTACTCTCAATTTATAAGTGCTATCCACACTTAATGTGCACGCTGGACAATGTTATTCACAGAGATACAATGAGTCATCAACTCCCATTTTCTAGGCCCAATTTCTTCACTTTTAAGGCATTCAAAATACAGAGTCTTGAAAAATCACCTAAAGTGAAGTTGCTCAGTCGTGCCTGACTTTTTGCAACCCCAAGGACTGTAGCCCACCAGGCTCCTCAGTCCATGGAATTTTCCAGGCATGAGTACTGGAGTGGGTTGCCATTTCCTTCTCCAGGGGATCTTCCCAACCCCGGGATCGAACCCAGGTCTCCTGCATTGCAGGCAGACGCTTTACTGTCTGAGCTACCAGGGAAGCCCTGAAAAACTTAATACATATTAATATTTCCAGAGGCATGACCTCACATGTATTATTAATATATCTTTGTAAAGATGTCTGTTAAAATTAAAGATTATTTTTAAAAGTTCTATACTAAGGGGTTACTTAGTGCGAGTACCAACAGAACACCTATTGTTTAACAGGTGTCTTTAATTTTAACATACATCTTTACAAAGATATATTAATACTTAATACATGTGAGGTCATGCCTCTGGAAATATTAATATATATTGTTTCTTTGTCTCCCTTTTTCTCTATTTCTACCACTTGCAGTGTATAAGGAGCCAAAACAAGCACTGATGCAACTATCACTAAACCATAGTGTATTTTCTCTAAATGTTATTTTGTTGTCAAAAACAAAGCAATATTCAGAACATACAGTAATATGAAAAAACACTAATATAAAGGCAAATTTACTGTTTACAGAGATAATTTTATAGACCATCCTTGCCTTATATTTAGCCCATATTACTCAAGCTCACTAATAATTAAATATATGAACTTTAAAATGAAGTGGCCCTTTTTAACCTATTGAAATGGGCAAAATTCTACTGAGGTTACAGGTTAACAACCAATCTCATATGCTACCAATAGAAATGTAAACTGGTATCATCCTCCAGGGAAGTAAAAATATTTTGTGAACCTACCTGTTCATCTGAGATATTCTGGAATGCCATCAACATGTTAGGACATGTAGGAAGAAGCATCAGTAGTTCCCATACACGCCTGGAAAGGTTTTCTGCATGAAGATGAAGTTCTTCACATCTTAAGCTCTGCAAAAATAAGAATAACTGCTTATGAAAACAGATCAGCTTTTTAATTAATCTAAACTTAATTTCAATCTGCATCAAATCACTATCAAGTTTGATAATATATTAAAATCTTACTTTAAAGTGAGAATAAACCATTTGTTACACAGTAAAGTTAGTTATGTCAAAGCAGTGGTTTTTCAACTTGTTACTGAGCACTTAAGAGTACACCTGTTTCTCTTATGTTCCTAATCCATATCTTATATATCAATCTCAGACAAGCAGAGATAAAAGCAAACACTTTTAAAGAACCTACTTTTTTCCATTATCACTTGTTAAATTTGAATTATCTAAGGTATGACATAACAGTATGCTACACAATATTACAAAAAGTATTAAGAAAAAAAGAGTCGGACATGACTTAGTGACTGAACAACAACAACAATGTAAGAAACAAGCAAATTTTGGGGTTTTTGTGTTTTGTTTTTGTTTCTCAATTAAAGAACAACCCTAAGAGGTAAACAAGCAATGAAAGCGAAAATTTACAGTTTTGGAATTTTCCAGAGTATGAGTTTGTACTCATTATTTTACTATTAGCTGCTGTCACATAATGATTTTGAGGTATTCACCCAGCCTAACAGATGCCAAAGGAATATCCTTACACATCTACAAAAAATAAAAATTCAGTTCTTTCTGTATAATGGTATAAAGCTAATATACTTTGAAGGTAAGAGAATTTTAGAGATGGAATTTCAAGGTAAACTTTGCTTTACACAGAGTATATCATGAGAAACGCTGGGCTGGAAGAAGCACAAGATGGAATCAAGATTGCTGGGGGAAATATCAATAACCTCAGATATGCAGATGACACCATCCTTATGGCAGAAAGTGAAGAGGAACTAAAAAGCCTCTTGATGAAAGTGAAAGAGCAGAGTGAAAAAGCTGGCTTAAAGCTCAATATTCAGAAAACGAAGATCATGGCATCTGGTCCCATCACTTCATGGGAAATAGATGGGAAAACAGTAGATACAGTGTCAGACTTTATTTTGGGGGGCTCCAAAATCACAGATGGTGACTGCAGCCATGAAATTAAAAGACGCTTACTCCTTGGAAGAAAAGTTATGACCAACCTAGATAGCATATTCAAAAGCAGAGACATTACTTTGCCAACAAAGCTCTGTCTAGTCAAGGCTATGGTTTTTCCAGTAGTCATGTATGGATGTGAGAGTTGGACTGTGAAGAAGGCTGAGCGCCAAAGAATTGATGCTTTTGAACTGTGGTGTTGGAGAAGACTCTTGAGAGTCCCTTGGACTGTAAGGAGATCCAACCAGTCCATTCTAAAGGAGACCAGTCATGGGTTTTCTTTGGAAGGAATGATGCTGAAGCTGAAACTCCAGTACTTTGGCCACCTCATGGGAAGAGCTGACTCACGTAAAAGACTCTGATGCTGGGAGAGGTTGGGTGCAGGAGGAGAAGGGGACGACAGAGGATGAGATGGCTGGATGGCATCACTGACTCGATAGACATGAGTTTGAGTGAACCCTGGGAGTTGGTGATGGACAGGCAGGCGTAGCCTGCTGCGATTCATGGGGTCGCAAAGAGTCGGACACGACTGAGAGACTGAACTGAACTGAATGAAAAAAGAGAAGCAACCCACGTTAATACTGTTAGTTTAGCTGAAGACAAGGCACTGACAGTTCTTCAGTAAAATAGAATTCATTTCTTTGTAAATACCCAGTTTGAAAAAGAGAAGGAAGGGGAGAGGGAGGAAAACAAGGAAGGGACTAAACTCTGCAGCAGATGCTCTAGAGAGGCAAATAAGAATCTTCCAAGTGTACATGACTATGATCTACATTGTGAGTAGGAGGCCACACAACGCCATACATAGTAAAGAACCATTATGTTTTTGGTAATCATCTTCAAGACTGAACCAATCTAGTACAACAAAGAAACTCCACACCATCAACTGCATACTGGTCATGATATTCAATAATTTATCTGTCCAAAATGAATGTTTTCTCTCTGGTTTAGGCCTCACATGGTGAATTACAGTGGGCTACTAACTGGTATGCCTACCTCTGGTCTTTGTTTTCTCTTAACATAATCCTCCAAACTAACATCTGAACTCTGTGACATTTTGTTGCTTTAAAATCTTTCATGATAATAACAATCCATTTTAATACAAATAAAAACCTCTTAAGGTCTTCTGTAGTATGGGTTACAATCTGTCTTTCTGTCCTTATATTTGAATTACATCATAATCACACTCCCAGTTTTTCAAATTTTTGTTTCCTCCTTATGCTCCCATAACACACTTCATAGATTACTAGCACCCTCCTCAAAAAAATCAGGAAGTTCTTGTAATTATCTTTTACTTTTAAACTAGCCATACAACACTGACATGAAGTAAAAGGTTATTAAGTATGGCATAAAACTTAAAGGTGAGGAAATGGAGGTTTATGGGCAGCTATTATTATCAAGAATTATTCTGGTTGAATAAAAAGGGGATTTCTTGGGAATTTAAGAGTGTGCCACCACAAAAGAAACCAGGTTATGAGGAACAGATGGTAATTCATGAGCAAATACATCCTGGACATGTAGAAAGAAGCCACTTAACATTCTTAGCAAAGAACTCTGTTAGCCTAACATAGAAAAGTCATAAAGGCACCAGTCTGCCAATCTCAAAATGATGATTCTTCCAAGAAAGATGGTCCCGTGAAATAGAATGGTGGCAGTGAAAGTAAATTAAGAGGACAACAGGTCAAAACATCAGGTGTGGCAGACGGGATTAGGAGGACGGATAGACTCAGGTTCAGGAAGAAGAAGAGATGGAGTTCAGGTTTCTGACTTGAGGAACTGGGTGGATTCCATTTCAATGAAGGAGAATGGATGCCCGTGGGACATCAAGTAAAAGTGTTAAGTAAGCAACTGAATGTTTAAGTTTGGAATTCAAGAGAAGAGGTTTGGTCTGGAGAAGTGAGTTTGAGAGTTAGTACTAAAAAGATGGTATTTAAAGTCAATTTTTTAATTATTTATTTTTTATTGAAGGATAATTGCTTTACAGTATTGTGTTGGTCTCTAATAAAGTCAATATAAAGTCCAAATAAAGTCAATTCTTCCTCCATATACTACTTCCATGCTAGTACATGAGGTTCCTTATTGTTTTTTCTATCCCTGTCAAACAAACCTATTATCTCTAAAAGGAAAATTAAGATATATGTCTCTCCCTCTGCTTAAAATACTTCAATGGTGGACTTCCCTGGTGGGCCAGTGATTAACAATCCCCCTGCCAATGCAAGGGATATGGGTTCCACCCCTGGTCTGGGAAGATTCCACATGCCTCAGGGCGAATAAGCTTGTGTATCAAAACTACTGAAGCCCAAGGGCCCTAAAGCCCAAGCTGCACAAAAAAAGAAGTCACTGAAATGAGAAGCCCATGCACTGTAAGTAGGGACCAGCCCAGTTGTTTGCTGCAACTAGAGAAAGCCCATGCTAACCAACAATGACTCTAAATAAATAAATATAGATAAATAAATAAAATTTGAAAACAAAACAAAATGCCATTCCAATGCTGTCCATTTTGAGTGAACTGGAAACAGCTAGCAATGGCCAGCTTGGCTGTTAACTTTTCATTTCATTTTCCCTCATTTCACTCTCCCACTACCCTACTCACTCTACTTACTGGCTCCCAAACAATTCCCAGACCTGCCTAACTCTTCCTTATTATCAAGGGCTTCAGGAATCAGTCTACTCTATCCAAATTATTCTTCATCCTCTTAATTTAGTAGCCTCCTTTTCATCTTAAAAGCTGAGGTTTATATGGTCTCCCTCTAGAGACACCTTCCTTGACCAAACATTAATAATTATTGTTGTTGTTATTCAGTTGCTCAGTCGTGTCAGACTTTTTGTGACCCCATGGGATGCAGCACACCAGGCTTCCCCATCCTCCACAATCTTCCAGAGTCTGCCAAAACTCGTGTCCATTGAGACAGTGATGTCATCCAACCGCCTCATCCTTGGCTGTCCACTTCTCCTCCTGCCCTCAATCTTTCCCAACATCAGGGTCTTTTCCAATCAGTCGGCTCTTCACATCAGGTGGCCAAAGTACCAGAGCTTCAACATCAGTCTTTCTAATGAATATTCAGGGTTCATTTCCTTTAGGATTGACTGGTTTGATCTCCTTGCTATCCAAGGGACTCTCAAGACTCTTCTCCACAGTTCGAAAGCATCAAGTCTTCAGTGCTCAGTCTTCTTTATGGTCTAACTCTCACATCCATACATGACTACTGGAAAAACCGCAACTTTGACTATACGGACCTTTGTTGGCAAAGTGATGTCTCTGCTTTTTAATGTGCTAACTAGGTTTGTCATAGCTTTGCTTCCAAGGAGCAAACATCGTTTAATTTCATGGGTTTTGTCTACCACCAGTCTCTAATGTCAAGTCATGGCAACTATGTCTACCTAAAACTGTTTATCTGTTAGTTTACTTAAAACTGTTAGGCATGGGAATTATCCGTCTTCCCCACTGGACTCAATGAAGGCTGAAACTGTACCTATTTTAATCCTTGTATAATAGTACTTAAAACAACATGCCTATGATATTAGGCACTTAAATACTTAATGAATTAATAAATGGATTCTTTGGTTTTACTGATATTTAAGAGATTACTGAGAAAATTATTTTCCACTCAACAAAGACAAAACAAGATTTTATGAAAATAAAATGATATACTCACCTCACTATCTTCAACTGCCATTTTTCCTGAGGGTGGTTTAAATGATGCGAGCATCTCTAATAAATCAAAAAGAGTAGTTAAATGAGGTTCTTGTAAGAGCAAAAGCATTGGAATGTTGTCCTTTTGAGGGGGTGGTAGGCAAGATGCTGGCAGTTGAACACCTTCCCCTTTCCGTTCTCTCCTTGGTGCACCCAAAGATACGAATACCATCTATAAAACCAGGGGCAACGGGGGGAAAAAAAACATACAGTCAGACATATTAAGTTTTTGGTTTAATAAATCTGTGATGTAGAAAATAACTTCCCTTACAATTTTAACAAAAGCACTTACTTAAGACTGATTTTGAACTATACCTGAACTAAACAACTACGGACTGTTAACTCAAAAGATGATTAAACTCAAACCACATTTATGTTTACCTGCATATCCTTAAAACCAAGTTCATGAAGTGCTTTTTCATCATAATCTGTTGTTAATTCATGTCCAGAAGAAATCATCCTGACAGGTCCCATAAGGCCTCCTTAAAAAACAGCAGAAAATGAAAGTGAACTTTTTGTAAGTTAATTTATCTGCCAACATGAATACATGGTTATAGGCAATTAATTCTACTGGACATTAAGCTTAAATATAATTTTTGAGCAAAGTGGAAACAGTGCTAAGCATGCTTCCTGCATAATTTGCTATTGTCCGAGGTTACCCTTAGGCAGTTAGAAATTCTAAGAAAATCCTCCTTTAGCACCAGTCTAATCAGATCAATTTCTGCTTGCTTAATAATATGAAAAAGTTACAATCAAAAAAACACTACAGACCTTTCTGAGAACCTACAGCATTTCCCCTCAGTAATACGTGAGACAGATTCATTAATGCTTTAGTTCACAAGTAATCAGCATGTATGTAAAATGATCCAGTTGTCTCTTCCCGATTATTACCCATCAATACAAAATAAAATAGAATATAGGACACACATAAAGTTCTGGCATGAAATGAAAAAAGATGAGCTACAACATTCTACATTACAGTAAATTCAATGACCTCAATAGATTGAGACAATTAATTTCTAGAATGCATAAGTCCTCTTTGCTGCCTACATCTTCATTTCCATCATCCGTACCAAAGTATGCTTTAGTTACCCAAGAATGTTCTTTCTTGCACCTATTGTTCCCGTCTCAAGGTGTGCTCCACCCCAGAAATTCATACAGATCATTTCCACAATTTAAGTTTTTCACAAAATGTGAGCTCTAAAAGGCCTTCATCCTAAACCTAAAGAGCTGCATCCTGCTCTTAACCCCTTACTCTGCTTTATCATTTTTATAGCACTTATTAGTATCTGATATGATATTTGCCTCTCATTAAAAAAAAAACAAACAGTTCCACAAGTCACATATGTATTCCCAACAGTAGAACAGCAGGTATTCAAATTACTGTTTAATCCATGAAAGAAAATTTAAAGAAAATGCTTGATAGAGGAAGAAAATTAAGTAAAATGATAAAACAGCTCATGAATAAACTTAAGTATTGTTAACTTTTTTTAACCTAATGTAGGAAAATTCCATTGGATAGGCACAGAAACAACTACTTTCAGTAATGAATGAACCAGGACTACTGCTTTCCATAATGACATTCAACATTTTAAAAATACATTTTCCTTCCACTCCAGAAAATTCTATCAGAAAATATTTCTGGTAAGGAAAATGGGTTCCTCTAGTAAGATTCATTTCAATTATTTTCCTTAAGTGTAACTGCTATGCAACACAATTGCTAATTGTTGTGTAGCTAAATCTATGATTCTTACCCTTCTTGCCATTTCTAAACCTAGAAACCCTGGTCCTCCCAGTGGTTTGATGAATATTCAATCCTGTATCTTCTAAATATTCTTATAGTTTATTGGGTGTATGCAAAAAGAGACATTGAATTCATCCTGATTATTAGAAAGAAACAGTTTTTCTATTTCTTTGTTACCTATTGTGATTTATGTCACAACTCCTCAAGAGATCATAATGTTGTAGTTTTTAAATGTATATTAGATAATATTAAAATTCATCTATTATCCTTTTAACCTCTCAGAGCTTATAATAGATATTGTTTTGTTTCTTCACACGGTTTATTATTCAGAGTAGTTTCATCCAATTTAAAGTAAAACTTCAGATTTCAGTTCAGTTCAGTTACTCAGTCATGTCTGACTCTTTGTGATGCCATGAACTGCAGCACACCAGGCCTCCCTGTCCATCACCAACTCCCGGAATTCACTCAGATTCACGTTCATCAAGTCAGTGATGCCATCCAGCCATCTCATCCTCTGTTGTCCCCTTTTTCTCCTGCCCCCAACCCCTCCCAGCATCAAAGTCTTTTCCAATGAGTCAACTCTTCACATGAGGTGGCCAAAATACTGGAGCTTCAACTTCAGCATCATTCCTTCCAAAGAAATCCCAGGGCTGATCTCCTTCAGAATGGACTGGTTGGATCTCCTTGCAGTCCAAGGGACTCTCAAGAGTATTCTTCAGCACCACACTTCAAAAGCATCAATTCTTCGGCACTCAGCTTTCTTCACAGTCCAACTCTCACATCCATACATGACTACTGGAAAAACCATAGCCTTGACTAGTTGGACCTTAGTCAGCAAAGTAATGTCTCTGTTTTTGAATATGCTATCTAGGTTGGTCGTAATTTTTCTTCCAAGGAGTAAGCGTCTTTTAATTTCATGGCTGCAGTCACCATCTGCAGTGATTTTGGAGCCCCCCAAAATAAAGTCTGACACTGTTTCCACTGTTTCCCCATCTATTTCCCATGAAGTGATGGGACCAGATGCCATGATCTTCGTTTTCTGAATGTTGAGCTTTAAGCCAACTTTTTCACTCTCCTCTTTCACTTTCATCAAGAGGCTTTTTAGTTCTTCTTCACTTTCTGCCATAAGGATGGTGTCATCTGCATATCTGAGGTTATTGATATTTCTCCCTGCAATCTTGATTAAGTAAAATATATTAAGAAAGAAATTAACTTGGCATCTCTACAATATTTTGTACACAGAAAAGCTAGGTATAATCACTTATTCAGGTGTTCATTCATATATCTCAGAAAGTTTTATTCTCATATATTACAAAAACACAGTAATGAAGAGTATCCTAACTAAGGACTTTCCTAGCAGTCTAGTGGCTAGGATTCAGTGCTTTCACTCCTGTGGCCCTGGGTTCAATTCCTGTTTGGGGAGATTCCACAAGCCATGTGACCAAAAAAAAAAAAAAAAACCAAAGTACCCTAAATAATGTTAAAATAATGATAAAATATCCTTAGTTGTGTTAGATTGCTAAGATAATAGAGAGCTGATTTGCTTCCTGTTTCCTTCTAAATACCCTAAGCATGCATGACTTCATTCCAAAATACACCTAAGATGGCTAGTACTTTATTTAGGATTCAGGTTTCTATTTGATATGTGAGTTAGGCTTATACATTGTGTACACCCTTTAATTATAATTGGTAAATTGGTTTTTAGAGTTAACTGAGCAGCTTTCTATATTCTACCACTTTTGAAAGGATTTTTAACCTAAGAACTGCTGATTCCTTACCAGTTCTGAAAAAAGTTGCTGTCTTTTAAAAATTCAATATCTTAATGCAACAAATTGGAAACAACAAACAAGGAAGGAACAAGAAAAGGAAACAAGAAATCTTAAAAATTATTAGGTTATGATGCTATGTAAAACAACACTCATCTAATTTTTAAGCCTCTGGAACTGCAATGAAGTAAATTGTTACAATTCTACAACTATCTGACAGAGAAAAAAGGGAACAGGTAACACAGGTTTGCAAGCTGGCAATCAAATGAACTTAACAGTAACCATCAAGACCTGAAAAAGATAAATCCTAAAGCAGACACAAAATTATAATCTATAATCTTATTTACACTGATTTGGCAGAGGATCAAGATCAACACCTGACAAAGAAGGAAAAGAAAAGAGTGAAGTAAGGGGTAGAAAAAGAACGAAAAGAAAGAGAAAGGGGAAAGGAAAAACAGCACCTCAGTGATCTATGAGGCACTAACACTGCTAAATTTCATCTGCTGCTGCTGCTGCTGCTGCTGCCACGTTGCTTCAGTCGTGTCCGACTCTGTGCAACCCCATAGATGGCAGCCCACCAGGCTCCCCCGTCCCTGGGATTCTCCAGGCAAGAACACTGGAGTGGGCTGCCATTTCCTTCTCCAATGCATGAAAGTGAAAAGTGAAAGTGAAGTCACTTGGTCCAGAAATTATGGTGAGACTAAGGGGGGACATTTTTCTTAACAACATGTAATTGCTAATCTTTTTCAAATTTGATAAATGTTACAAACACACAGGCCTAAAAAGCTGAACTAAATCCAAACTGCACAAACATAACAAGGCACATTAATAATCACACTGCTGAAAATCAATGTTAAAGAAACATATTTAAAACTAAGCAAAATTAGAAAGACATTGTATGTAAAAGATAAGAAAAATGAGAGACTTTCAGTCAAAAATTCTGCAAGCCAAATGATAATTGGAAATTTTTTTTACAAAGTTCTGAAAAGAAAGAATTTCTTTACCTAGAAATCTATATCCAGTGAAAATTTCTTTCAAAAATGAAGGCAAAACAAACTTTTTATTCAAACAATAAAAGCTTGCGAAAACTACTAGATCTGCAATATAAACATTTTAAGTGAAATTTATTAGAAACAAGAAAAAAGATAAATGAAAATTTCTCAATCTACACAAAAGGAATGAATGCCACAGCAGTGTGTATATAGATATATATATATATGGTAAAAGATGAGATAAGGTTAACAGAAAATAATTGGTAATTAGCTAAGCATTCTGATTAAAATGCATACGTCACTCTGGATTTTTAAAGATCCAATGATTAAGGGAAAACACATCAATATTCTCAAACAAATATGTTAAGATATCAGGAGTATGCAGAGGACAAAAAAAAAAGAGAGAGAGAGATGTCAGATATTAAAAGCACCAATGCAAAAATGAAAAACTCAAAAAAACTTCAAAATAAAGTTGAGAACACATCTCAGAAAGCTATGACTCAAAGAAATGAAACATAGGAAAGAAAAGGTAAGTAAATTAGAAATAGTCCAAGAAATGAAACATGTAAAGAATTTCTAGAAAGAAATGATAAAATAGGACACAGAAAATCAGCAACTCAAGAAAATTTCCCCAAACTAAAGGATACAAGTTGCCAAACTAAAAAGGACCTCTGAATATAAAGTACCAATTACAGTTGCTGAAAATAGATCCATACTCAGGCATAGTATTGTAAAATAGGCACAAGAAGGTTCAGTAAGCTCTGGAAAAGGGGGAAAATATTAACAGGATGTGTCAAAACTATCAGAAATCAGCATGGCTTCACAATTTGAAACAGCAACAGAACCACGAAGTGCAAAATTATTTCTGACCTAGAATTCTATACTCAGCCAAATTACCACTTAAAGTATCAGAAATATATTTTTGATCATTCAAAGAATCTCTCAAGAAGTTACTGGATAATTTGCACTATATTCCAGTCAAATAAAAAAAAAGTGAACCAAGAAGGAAGGTAGGGGATATTGAAAACAGAATAGTCAACACATGAGAAAGACAAAGAATTACAAGGAGGATGATAATGGAGAGCCAACTACCATGAGTTAGATGTGGAAAACAGTCGATAGGATCAGTGTGACTAGAAAAATGTATTTCTGAGGGCCCAAAGACCAAATCTCTGCTATTTTCACAATATCTTCTCTATCTAAGGAAGGAACGCAGAAGTGAACTGGGCCGAGAATCTTTATCTCTACCTGGACTGTCAAGTTGCTACTCTTACCTTCAAGTCCTATCATCACAGAGACGAAATTTCATTTTGAATAAAAAGATCAGAAAAAGAAAAGACTATTCTGTTGAATATTTCAGCATCTTGTCAACATCACAGCACGAAGATATGTCTTCCTTGTGCCAAGACCTAAACTTGAGAACTTTCCCACTGATAACCTTCGATGACGCTTTTGGGATTCCCTGGTGGCTCAAGACAGTAAAGAATCTGCCTGCAATGCAGGAGATCTGGATTCAATCCCTGGGTTGGAAAGATACCCTAGAGAAGGGAATGGCTACCCACTCCAGTATTCTTGCCTGGAGAATTCCATGGACAGAGGAGCCTGGCAGTCTACAGTCCACGAGGTTGCAAAGAGTCAGATAGGGCTGAGCAATGAACACTTTCACTTCTTACTAAAGAGATGAAAGTATACCTTCTTTAGCTTGCATTTTCTGTGACCCTTTGCCTAACAAGACCATACTCCCTTTGCCTTAATCCATCAAGTTTCTCTGTGCTTATGTTTCATAGAACTAAATACATCCTTTAGGAATAAATACACTGGAGGTAAAACTATAAAGAATATTAAAAAGAAAAAAGTCAAGATAGTGTTAAGGGGAAGAGGAAACGATGACATCAGGGAGGGACGCACAACTAGCTTCTAATAATGTTCTAGTCCTTATTCTAGGTGGTAGGTGCACTGGTGGTTCATTTTATTATTACTCATTTCATATTTTCTTTACATACATTGCATGTGTAACAAAAATATACTTTTTGATCTGAAAATTCCATAACTAGGTATTTAGCCAACTCCTGTCAGATAATGTATGTATTAAGAATACTCCGTATAACACTATAAAATCAAAAGAAGGGAAACTATTTAAATATCCCTTAATAGAGAATAGGTAAAATAGTCATGGTACCACCATACTACAGGCAATATATAGATCTTAAAAAGAATGAGGTAACTTTCTGTATTTAACTATATGGAATGTTCTCTAAGATAATAAGCACAATGAACAAGGGATAGAAGAGTATAAACTAAATGCTACTATACTTGTGTTTTAAGTATATAGCTGACCCCTGAACAACATAGGTTTGAACTGTACAGATCCATTTATATGCAGGCTTTTTTCAACAGTAAATACTAGAGTACTACCTGATTCTCAGCTGATGGAATCCACAGATGCAGAACTATGGATATGAAAGAACAGCGGGTATGAAGAGCCAATCATAAGTTATACATGGATTTTTGATTGTGCAGAGGGTTGGTGTCCCTAACCCCCATATAACTCAAGGGTCAAAAAATATCTTGTTATTTCTTGAAAAATATCTAAGAAAATCTGCCTCAGGAGAAGGGAAATGGGAGATTTAGAGACAGGATTAGAAGGGAGACTTTTCAACATCTATTGCTCTATCAAGAATACTCACTAATTATTTTAAAACATTTTAAGATCCGACATATTTAAAACGTACATACGATTTCATCTTAAGCACAGTGTAGTAAAACTGTTGGCTCCTTACTAAAAGAGACGTAAGAATTATCACTCTGCACACAGGGAGGTTAAAAGTCTTAAAAAGAAGCTTTTAAAACTTTTAAGATTTTCTTCCGCTAATGTTATCAATCAAAGTGACATTACCAAGTAGGCATTTTAAAATATGTATTTGGCCTATTTTCATTCAGACTTTTAACCTGTAAGTAAAATGTAACAGCTTTTCTGGTTGCTCCTCTGAATAGTCCCTATTTTATGTGCTATGTAAAGACACTAAAAGGGAGAAATCAAATATACCTTTCAGGCCCACACAAAAATTCCTTAATATGATACTTTTTTGAGGGAAGGGGAGATGCATAGGTGGGAACTCAATGATGTATTGTTTTCATACACTTCAAAAAATATATCAAAACAGCAAAGAAAAAAAAAAAAAAACCTACTGAGTAAAACTGGGTACTTAGAGAAGCAACCCACTCCAGTATTCTTGTCTGGAAAATCCCAAGGACAGAGGAGCCTGGCGGGCTACAGTCCACAGAGTTGCAGAGAGTCAGACACGACTTCAAGTGACTAACACTTTCACTTTTAAAGTTGGGTTCTAGGTAGTGTATGGACACGAACTTACTAATTCCCACACTGCTTATCAAATAACCTACAAAAGGTGTTCTTTTTTTTTTTGAGAAAAATGAGTACAAGTGTTTGTAAATAACATCTTTAAAAAAAAAAAAGAACTATTAACTCTTGCCTAAGAATCGATGGCACCATACCAAGGGTGGGAGGGGAGGAGTCAAGAACATGGCTCATAGTCTTTATTTAAAGAAGTAAAGGTTTGAAGTCAATATATGATAGAACCTAGAAAATAGAGAAATTTGAACTGATGGACTTACCAGGAAACTCTCCTTTTCGGCTGCTTTGACCAAACTCCTGAAGCTGAGCTTGTTGATTTATTTGTTCTTTCTGTAAATTTTCATACCAATGAGTTACTTCAGCCCTAAGATCTGCTACCTGGTCACTAGGATACATTTCAATAGTCATCTGAAATATGAGATGCAACCAATTTAAAAATACAAAAAGAATATATATTTGAACTGGGAAATATTATTAATTTGGAAACTAAAACTATGTAACTACCTTGTCAGGAAGTCCAGCTGGCTGGCATACAACCCTTAGCGGCAGGGACTGTTTGTCACTCAATGCTTTCAAATGACTACTAATACCCGTGCCTTCAATTTGCCACTGTCTGAGATGATATGCAAACCTAAAACACAAAAACCACATACAGGAAGGATATCATTTTAAACTATTTTAATGTTACAGAAGTTTTTGCTATTTTACAAAATGAAAGAGCCCACAAAAGGGTCCAATACATTACAATTTACAACATTAAATTTAAGTTTGGATTCATGATATTGAATCAAACTCAAATGTGTAAATATAGTTAAGACTGCCTTAAAAATTAGTTTCCAAGAAAAATTACAAAAAAAAAAAAAAAGGACCCATTAAGAATATTATGGGTTTTTTTTGTTTGTTTTTAACAAGATGAAGGGAGGACTGGGGAGTAGCAGAGACAGGAGAAATTTAAAGGAACAAATTAATCCAGTAAGTGAAATGGCAAGCTGTCAATCCTATTTTCAAAGGAAGAAAAAAGGTATTAGGAAAGAATTTGCAAAGAGAGAACTGTATTGCAGTAAATACATGTTAACCAGCCTAACAACTTTGAGAGCCAATTCCATGACTGCTAAAATCATAAAATGAATAATAAAGATTAATATGTCAAAGGAAACAGGCAATTAAGCATGAAACTAAATATTAATTTTCTAACTGATTTTCAGTTAAAGACAGGATCCAGGATACCTCAATTTATTTAAGAAAAAAAATATCAATGTCTAAACTTATCAGCAATTCTGGAATAAAAGAGCAAGTAAGCAAATAAATGTGCTTGATTTCCAAGATGTGATCCAATGTTCACCTTCTATGAGCAAAAGAATAATTAATCTTTTGGAGCCTGATAATTCTTAAGTAATGAGGGGGTAATCTGGTGCACTACCGATGTCTGGTAGTCTTCTATTCACTATATGCCAATAACATTGCCTTCTCCCTTAAGCTGTGATAATCAAAAATGTCTCCAGGAATTACCTAATGTTCTTAGAGAAACAAAATTATTTCTAGTGGAGAACACTGTTAAGATTATAACCTTATCTCTTTTTAAAAAGAATATCCTTTGAAAAAGACATTTTTATTTACTCTTTTAATTATAAGGAATATATAAGTGCAATAATTATATTTTCATTTTATAAATGTTTAGGCAATTTTAA
>SJYQ01000997.1:118710-157419 GCA_006410935.1 Redunca redunca
AGAAAATCTTTATTAAGTATTTTCTGACATTTTAAACAGAGGTCAATATATATAAATGGTATAGGTTTTCATTATCAAACTGAGCTTTGAAGTTGAAATAAGTTTTAACAATTTTTTTCAACAGTTCTTTGTACTTTTACATTACTCATGATTTTTAACAAACAGAATTTCTTAATTAAAACTATCTACTCACCTTTTAATTCAGTCGATATATTCATAAATGTTAATTTGCTTTATTTCTGTATTACACAGGGTATGTCTAAATTAATTATATAGATATTCATTAACACAGAATTTTTTGATCATGTTTCCATGGTAAATGGAAATTCAAAATTAAAATACTGTCTCCTAGTCCAGGAAGAAAAAAAAACAGCAAATGAAACAAATGACTCAACTTGATTCAACTATGAGAGATTATCTGATGTTCCTGGTGAGAGTTTTAGTGAAAACTTTTTTGGTAGTGGTGTTCTGCCACTTCAATCATAGTAATACTTTCTTAGAGATGGAATTCTGTCTAGAGATTTTTATTCATGCACATCTTCTCAGAGTCTTATGATATTTAAAGCTCTGCAGTATTTACCAGGAACCTATATTGCTGATTCCACGATGAAATGGTACATATCATGAATAAAAATTACTTCTATTACTAACTCTTCACTTTCGTTAAGTTATGTTTTCTAGCTGCCCCCAAGAAAGCCTTTAGTTTTAAGAATACTTTTGCACATATCAGCAATTTTTTTTAAATGCCTAAAATTCATTCTAATAATGTGGTTTTAAAAAATTACCTTCTCCTAAATGCTTCCAGGTGTGTCTTCAGCATAAGGAGTCCTCTTTCTATAACAGTGAGACTTGAGTGTGATTCCTGTTCAAGACTGCTAGAAGCTATCATAAGACTCTCCATACATTTACTAATAAATTCTTGCTCCTTCTCCAAACCCGTTTTACCTAAAAAGTCAGATGTTTAGATATGTATTATCAACCTTATCTTCTTATTTAGCTGTATTAAAGAAAATCAATTACACCTAAGAAAAATACTTACATAAAAATTACCTACCAGACAGTAATTCAAATCACTCACCATTAATATAATAGGAGTTAATATACTGGATAGCTGCTCGACTGACATCACCAGATTGTGCTCTTAAAGCAATGCCCCAAAATTGGTCCATACCACAAAGCTAAGAAACAAAAATAGGCCATCTATAAATGTTAATTGTCAAACAACGTTTAATTAAAGACCAAAGTTACAGATTTAAAAGGCATTCAATATCAGAGTTTTAATATTTTATAAAGTATTTAAAAGGCAATTCCTAATGATAAAAACCTTGGAAATTTCTTCAATTTCTGAAATATACCTGTACTAGTTATAAAAATACCTACTTACAAATCATCTATGTATGCGTATAACATTTAACTCAAAAGTTATGACTACACAGTGAGAAAAAGTCAAGTCCTCAAAACATGCTACAAAGGAATAATAACTGACATAATTATTAGCATAACATGTTAACATAACATGCTTTCACTCAACTTATTCTGAAAGTCACCGATTTCAGGTATTCACAGAAAATTAAAAAGATTCACTAACTGAAACTGATAAACTTATGACATAAACTATGAGATGAAAAAAAAAAAAGTTTTCACTGAAAATTACATAAAAAATAAACAGTGGAAGTTCTCAAAAACTGTAACTAGGGTGAAGAAAAGATAACCTTCGGATAAGTGACAGAATAGCTTTAGTGTTCATGTCCTCTACTTAAAAAGCAGTATTATCTCAAAATTAGAGTGTGACCTTTTAGGTAAATCAGATCTGTCCAACTGTCTGAAATCACCAAATTGAAACTTTTCATAGTGCTATCAAAGTAAGAGCTTGAACCAAAACATTAAAAACAAAAATAAGTAAACAAAAACACTATTCAAACAAGGAAAGATGGCAGGAAGATACTATGAAAGCAATATACAACTACTTGCTCTAAATACAATTACAGTTATCTTTACCACATAGATTTTACAACAGTTTACTTTCCTCTCTATAACACAACTCAATCTCTAAAGAAAATTAATGAAAAATATAAATGGAGTGCAGATGGCATGAATCAGAGCTATCGTTAGTAAACTGAAATGCCCAATAAGCAAGACTTTCAAACAACAGTCTATGTTAGGTGAGCCTAGGAATATATAATGCATTCAACAAAAACTCCCAGTCATCCAACCTAGCCAAATAGAGCCAGAAATAAGACTAGCAATCTGTGACAGTCTTCAGCTAATGAACTGATCATGCCTCATGGTCACTAATGATTTAGGTATACTCTAGTCCAGAAGAGAAGTTACCGAAAGGAACTCAAGTTGCCCAAGAACAACTAAAAGTTTGGCCACAAAAATGGCCTGAAAAACAGATTTTTGATAAATCAAACTTCTACTCAGCAAAATCCTTTATTAACCAAGGAACATACAGTAAATCATGTTACTTCAGTTATACTAACACACAATATTCTATTAGTTTCAGGTATACAGCACAGTGATTTGTATACATTATGAAAAGATTACTATAAATAAGATCAATTACCATTCAGCACCATATGAAGTTGTTACAATATTATTGATTATATTCCCTATGTGGACGTTACATCTTTGTGACTTATTTGTTTCATCGCTTGAAGTGTGTATCACAAGTTTCCATTATGCACAACAAAGATTATTTTCAGTAATAAAAATTACCATATTTACTTTATAAAACTTGTAAAACCCAAAAGATAAAGCTTCTTAAGACTCCAGAATAAAAGTCTGCAGAATCAGTAAATTCAATGCTTGGTAGTAATCTAATTTGAGGAACAACAAAAGAAATTCCACAAGCTAACCCAATAAAAGGACAAATCTCAATTCATACCTCAGAGTTTGAACCACCATCATAGGCACTGGTAGCCAGTCGAGCCAAGTTACAGAGATGCTGAAACAGGTTTAAGCCAGTCATGCTAATTGTTTCAGGTTTTAGCTGGGGCATCTTAAAAAAAAAAAAAAAAAGCTGTCAAGGTAGTTTAGGTGTGATAATTAATTTATCAGATTTCATTTTATTAGATTTAATATAACACATTTAACAAACCTAGTTTACTGAAAACACTGAAGAGGAAAACGTAATAACTGAGATTTTTAGTGATAAAATAATTTCATAAAAAATTTTAATCATGATGTAACTGAAACCTGCTAATACGTGCTTCCATTTTTGAGATGTATTATAGACCCAAACCAGAGGAAATTTAAAATTTTTATTAGTTATTACATAGTCACACCAGACACGTTTACAACATATAGATAAATACACAGTTTTTGTATAAGTCAAAGCTTGAAATTAAGATAACTGAAGACCTGTTTGTAGCTTTGTCTTGAATCTATTAAGTGATTTAGTTTCTATTATCAAAACTCATTCGTATGAACTCAAGTCTACCACAGAGACTTTCTAGAGCCTTTATAATCTCAAAAATCAGCATATAAAAAATAAAGTGTATTGCTTTATTATCAAAGTTTTAAAATCTAAATGGAAAATTATCTACTGAACCAAATGCAGCATCTTATAAATAAAAATAAAAATTGGATAGATGTGTATCTTTAATATCATGACAGCCCTTCCTACAAATGCCCTCCCCCCCAGAAATCAACAAATCTGAACATTAGCTTATATCTGCCAGAAGAATGGCTAAAACCACACCATTTAATTAAAAACTGCAGAATAGGGCTCTCACACAGTAGGTGTGGCATCACCCCTCAAATATTGAAACACAATGTTACTAATGATTTTAAAATATATATAACAAACCCCCACAAACACCTCTTATTACTGTTCACCAAGAGTTATACTTACTGTTAGTTTCAGTACTTTCGCTAAGGAACATAACATTTTTGTAAATCTAAAAACTAAGTACTCATTTAGATATACAAACTGTAGAGCACAAAACTAAAGCAACATCTAAGTGGCAAAAATTATACAAGGACTGCAGGGAAGCAGTATATTTATCTTTTTTAAAAAGAACTCCAGGGCTTCTCTGGTGGTCCAGTGGTTAAGAATCTGCCTTGCAATGCAATCGGTTCGATTCCTGACTTAGGAAGATTCCACATGCCACGAGGCAATGAGCCCACATTGCTACACATGCTTTGCAACAAGAGAAACCCCTGCAATGAGAAGCCCTGGCACTGACAGTAACCCCCACTCATCACAACGAGAGAAAGCCCCAGGAAGTAATGAAGACCCAACCAAAATAATTATTTAAAAACTTTTTTAAAAATTAAAATATTTCAAAAGAGGAAAAAATGAATACAGTTTACATTTCAAGAGAGAAAAAGGAAATACAGAAAAACAATACAAATAGTCAAGAAATAAAATTACCTTCTCCAGGAAAAGATGTTTGTAGGTTTCCATTCCCATAGCATGTTGATCTTTACTTCGAACTTGATTTAAAAACCAATGGAGTGCATCATCATAACACTCAGAATCTTCTACTAAACAATGCCATAAAATATCAACTTGCTCCAAACTTAACCCTAGATAAAATTACAAATTTTAAGTCCTGGTACATACAACATTTTCATCCTAATTAAATATACTAGAAGCACCAATATATACAGAAAAACAAAGGAGATACGTCATAGCATTTTATGAAAACTGTTTCGTAAGAGACTTCATATAATTTATGCTTTCAAATGTAGTTAAATATACTCCAAAGATAAATCATCTTAAAAAAACAAGACTTATATGGGGTAGTATCCTAGAAGACACATTTGTTCTGGAAAGTCATTTTCTTTAAGACATGAACAATTATTGTATTATAGCAAACACGATTAAAAGGAAGTAATCCCCAAAAAGTTAAGTCAGTTCTAAAGTTTAAGGGTAAAGAATACAGTGGATACCATACTCAAAGCTAATTCTATGCACATAGGAGATAAACAATAAATGCCCAGAAGCATCATTTTTGTAAACTATGAAAAAAGGGATCCTTACAATTAATAAAACAAAAAGGAACTGATATCTAAAACAGAACAGCAACACATCACAGGAAACAATTAGCTAAGAAGCCACTGAAATCAGACAGAATCTGTATGGTATTAATACTTTGACCCAAGTATTAGATAATTCTAAAGTGTGTCAGAAGGAATCAGAACTATTCAGAATCAAAGAAAAGGCATTAGGGCAATCACAACTCTGATAAGTGAGGCAATCCAAAAGGGTAGAATAAAATTATCACAGGGATTTCTAAAGTATACCATAAGGGATTCAAGAGCATGGGCTTATTCCCCAGAATCAGAAGGCATTGCGAAGATGATAGAATCTTAAGCAACCACTACCCCCATCCTTTTTCCAGCCAGTATGGAGCTGCCTGGAGGCTGGTTGGGGTGGTGAGGTCCAAAGCAGCTTCTGGAATTTCTGAGCAGCCCTGGTCGGGACAAGATGGACCCAGTCGTCTTGAGTTACATGAACAGTCTACTGTGGCAGTCATTTGTCTCATACTAGATCCTCCAAGCTGGCTCAACGTTCATGTTACTGGGTTTGCCTTTGAGTACTTTGTCAAGAGTCAGTTTCATGACTGCTCTGACCATGTCTGCTTCATTAGCCCTGAAGTCACTCAGTTTATCAAGTGCACTGGCAACCCAGCAGAGATCACCATGTTGCCTGAACCCTTGGACTTCTCCAATAAAGAGCTATTATTTTTAGCCATCAATGATAATTCCAACCACACAGCTACGGGAATCCATTGGAGCCTGTTAGTTTATCGCCAAGACAAAAATGGCTGTTTTCATTATGATTCTTAACTAATTCCATGCAAAGCAGGCCAATAAAGAAACTAGAGGCTCTCTCAGGCAGAAAAAGGAAACAAACTTGCCTCTGTGGAAGAGAAAGTGCTCAATAAAACAGCTATAACTTGGGATATACATGATATGTAACACTGAGGCATTGTGTCAGAACTTCTTTAGACAACAGCCAGAATCACTATTGCAGCTACTCATTCTTACATACATCACAAAGAATAGAGAAGAATGGAAAGATCTCATTGCCAGACCTGCCAAAAATTAGCTGTTGAAATATAGTTGACTTTTCAAGTCTCCTCTTTCTGCCTGTCCCATGTATTGGATGGCTGTAGTCTCAGTGTCTGAGGGAAAATGCCTGGGAGAGGAAATCTTTGGATGTTTACTTTCTCCTGAGAGAATGTTATCCTCTGCATTCTCCTAATGGGAAGTTTTGCTTTAACCCTAACTTTAGAGCAATATATGTTCTGTGAAACTGTCTTCAAAATATGAACCAAAACCTTAAAACCAATCTTAACCAATCTTAACACTTATTAATTCCCTGTTGGTCTTCCTTATCCACACTGGTTTATTCCAAAGAAAAAAGACTGATCTGTAAAACAAATTAAGAATATGTGAAATCTAGAAGCAAGAAGAAAATTATAGAAGAACTAAAAACTTATTGCACAGTCCACATATTCCAAGAGATCAACTGGCTAAAAGCAGATCAAGTCCCAACCAAATGAAAGATCGAAATATTATCAGTTACTCAGTTCTATAATACCTCTTCCATTCAACAAGCAAAGGCTTTCCCTGCTACAAACCCTGCCAATACTTGATATTATCAAGATGGTATTAGCCCATATCGCCCACTGATTCCTAGAACACTTTAAGAAAGAGGGAATAGTAAATAACATTGTTAAAATAAATGTGGTATACCTCTTGTTTTGCATCTGAAACTTACTAAAAGTTGCTTTGAGATATAAAGGGGAAAAGTGACCTTTCTTCAACTCTTTCACTTAATTCAAAATGCAGATAATGAAATTTTTGAAATGAGGAACCAAGAATAAAAAGAAATATTATTCCTTCCAAAAAAAACAAAAAGAAACCACTACTCCAAAAAGTAGATGAGATCCAAAACCACCTCAGAAAATATTTACCTAGTAGCAGTATCAGTTGAAGAAATTGAGGTGAAAAATGTATACAAAATGTATCTAATCAGTTTCTCATAGAAATAGTTAATGTATGTCTTATTCATTCTAAAAATCTGTGCCCCTGAGAGCCAATATAAAAACACTAGGAACAACCTTTAGTGTATAACTTATAAGTAGTTAAGAAGAGATAAATGAAGATAGGTAAAAATCTGTAACTTTGGAGTAACTATATTATACTTGAAAGAAACTGTACCAGTTAGAGAAGTACAATTATGATGTGGGTAAGTTCAAACATGATTTTTAATGTGCAGTAGCTATTTAAAGCCCACACAAAAAGAACATATTCTGTGTTTAATGGAATGGGAGCAGCGAAATAAATAACTTGTTATTCAAATACTGAAAAAAATGATTAACTTTTTCCAACGAAAATCTATATTCAACAAACATGAAACAATGGTCATGTGAAATTATTTATACTGAAAATATTTGTTTGCATTTGATTTCTCCATGTATAAAGATTTTTTAATATTTTATATTATTTCTTATATATCCTGAATCATAATGGGTGTAATAAATGACCCAGTAACACGAAACAGGGGTTTCCTATCAAAAACAGGTGTCTTCATTTTGAAATCTACTGGTATCATAATGTTATTATAATGTTAGTGACATTCCTTATAAACACCCTGACTTACAGAAATTACAGACTTAAACAGTAAAATAAACACATGGCATACCTCAAGCATAGATATGGACTTAAAGAGTCATGAAGACATCTCTCAGGCTAGCAAAACACGCACCCAGCAGTTTGACATTAACCATAGCTAAAAAAAGAATGTCCTTCTAATAAATGAGGTTGTTGACACAGACATACAGAAAACAAGGCATGTGGAGCATCAGTCTAGCAAGAGGAAAGGTGCTCTGGCCAAAAGAAATCAACTTTTCTCCTTTCTTGTGAGAACATCCTGCATGTGGATTTAGAAATGGTTCACAATCTTAATATACCAGACCAATTTCTCTGTTTTTTAAGATTAATTATTAACGAAATTGAGTTTGAAATTCATCTAAATTAAATGTGTCTCCAAATTTCTGTCACCTATGAAATCAACAAATCTGGGATAAGATTAGCCCTGATATAATATACAGACAGTGGCTGTTTCCAACTGGAGTGAAAGAAATATTCTATTAACCAAAGGTTAAAAAAAAGAAAAATACAGTCACTCTAACAGGATATTTTCTCTTATCTCAAATATTCTGTTCATGCAATGAGTCATTCATTCATTAAGAAACAGATACATTCAGATTGAAACAAGAACACGTCAGGGACAAGTTGCTATTGCCATACACAGATAGATAGGACGTTTAGTACTGAGAATAATTTGATCACCACAGAAATCTAAAGGCATGAGTACATTTAATTGACCCTTTCAAGAATCAATGAAGATCTAAAAACTTATTAAAATATTGATTAAAAAACTTACTGAAATGATCAGGTGATCCCAGAGTTGAAAAGACACAAGTTAAAAACTGAAGTCGCACCTGAACTTCGGCACTATGGCTGTACCTGCATTTAAAAAATCGTTAAAATAATTAACTGAGAGATCCTATTAATTATTTTTAAAGATCTATTGCTCCTAATCTTAAATTGTACCAAATAAATAAAATTCCATTTAAGAACTCAATTATTAAATATTTCAAAGTATATCTTTAACTACACACAAAAAATGGCCAAAGCCAAATGTTACAGTAAAGAATTGTTATTTAATAATATAAAAATCTACAAATTATTAGAACACAAACTTTCAAATTAGATAAGTAGGTAAGAACAACAGTAAAAGAAATGTTATTTTAAAATTATGCAATATGTACACTAATTTTAATATTTAATACATTTCCATCTAGAAATTCCATGTTTTACTGTCATTGTCCCTCCAGGGATAATACTATATTCCTTAAACAAGAAATGTTAATGATATATCATTTCCATAAATATTCATAAAGAAAACAGCTGATACAAAATAAGCATTTCTGAATGTTATTTCAAATGTAAGTAACTGTAATTCATATGTACAAAATTCAATGTATAATGTAAAAATTGCTTTGAAAGCTTATTAAGTAGGTAAGTTCACATGGTTCTCTGGCAATCAGTTTGTCAGTCTTTGCAAAGGAAGGCATTTTAAGAATGAAGTGTTGGTCTGTGGTACAGGAAAGGTAGGAGATGGGTCTGAACAGGGAAGCAGGGGCTGTCAGCCTGAATGTCAGAAAAGTTGGACACTGTTATGGACAGATAAGAAAATCACTTATCTGGTGAAGGATGCTGGGGAAAGAAAAGGGCTAACGATCAGCTTTGCATTTTAGGATTCCTTTAGCAGCTCTGTGCACTGCACACTGAACTGTGACTGTGATATCACAACATTCTAGTTCCCACAAGCACCTGAGTACCCATTCAAGGAGACTGAATCAATGATGAGATTTTACGTTATAAATCAAAAGGCTGGCTGGGGATGAATTGCCCAAATTACCTTGCCAACAAAAGAGAGCAGCCACTCTGAGCTATGATCTATATTCCAGTTTGCAGATAAGAGTCTCTTAATTCAATGTCTAAATATCCATAAGCAGGTGCAAAATTCTAAAAGCTTCCTAAAGTTAGGTGGTTTCAAAAATTACACTAAATTTGCTACTGAAGTTTAAAGTTAAGCTTTCCTAAAGACTGAGTTTGCTTGATATATCTTAATTTTTCTTTATGGTCTCATATTAATACCAGCAAAGAAAAGATGAATATTTGCTTCATTACTGTTGCAGTGTCCTTTCTGAAGTTCAAAGTACTTGTGTCAACTTTTGCACTCTCCTCTTTCACTTTCATCAAGAGGCTTTTTAGTTCCCCTTCACTTTCTGCCATAAGGGTGGTGTCATCTGCATATCTGAGGTTATTGATATTTTTCCCAGCAATCTTGATTCCAGCCTGTGCTTCCTCCGGCCCAGCATTCCTCATGATGTACTCTGCATATAAGTTAGTTAAATAAGCAAGGTGACAATATACAGCCTTGATGTACTCCCTTCCTGATTTGGAACCAGCCTATTGTTCCATGTCCAGTTCTAACTGTTGCTTCCTGACTTGCATACAGATTTCTCAAGAGGCAGGTCAGGTGGTCTGGTATTCCCATCTCTCTAAGAATTTTCCAGAGTTTGTCATGATCCATACGATCAAAGGCTTTGGTATATTCAATAAAGCAGAAATAAATGTTTTTCTGGAACTCTCTTGCTTTTTCGATAACCCAATGGATGTTGGCAATTTGATCTCTGGTTACTTTGCCTTTTCTAAATCCAGCTTGAACATCTGGAAATTCACAATTCATGTGTTGCTGAAGCCTGGATTGGAGAATTTTGAGCATTACTTTGCAAGCATGTGAGATGAGTGCGATTGTGCGGTAGTTTGAGCATCCTTTGGCACTGCCTTTCTCTGGGATTGGAATGAAAACACCTTTTCCTGTCTGTGGTCACGGCTGTGTTTTCCAAATTTGCTGGCATACTAACTGCAACACTTTCATAGCATCATCTTTTAGGATTTGAAATAGCTCAGCTGGAATTCCATCACCTCCACTAGCTTTGTTCATAGTGATGCTTCCTAAGGCCCACTTCACTTTGCATTCCATGATGTTGGCTCTAGGTGAGTGATCACACCATCATGATTATCTGGGTCATGAAGATCTTTTCTGTACAGTTCTGTGTATTCTTGTCACCTCTTCTTCATATCTTCTGGTTCTGTTAGGTCCCTACCATTTCTGTCCTTTATTGAGCCCATCTTTGCATGAAATGTACCCTTAGTGTCTCTAATTTTCTTAAAGAGATGTCTAGTCTTTCCCATTCTATTGTTTTCCTCTATTTCTTGGCCCTAATCACTGAGGAAGGCTTTCTTATCACTCCTTGGTAATCTTTGCAACTCTGCATTCAAATAGGTACAGAGTGCATTCAAATGGGTGCATTCAATTCAAATACCTTTCCTTTTCTCCTTTGCTTTTCGCTTCTCTTCTTTTCACAGCTATTTGTAAGGCCTCCTCAGACTGCCATTTTGCTTTTTTTGCATTTCTTTTTCTTGGGGATGGTTTTGATCACTGCCTCCTGTACAATGTCATGAATTCTGTCCATAGTGCTTCATTCACTGTATCAGATCTAAGCCCTTGAATCTATTTCTCACTTCCACTGTATAATTATAAGGGATTAGATTCAGACATACCTGAATGGTCTAGTGGTTTTCCCTACTTTCTTCAAATTCAGTCTGAATTTGGCAATAAAGAGTTCATGATCTGAGCCACAGTCAGCTTCCAGTCTTGTTTTTGCTGACTGTATAGAGCTTCTCCATCTTTGGCTGCAAAGAATATAATCAGTCTGATTTCAGTACTGACCATCTGGTAATGTCCATGTGTAGAGTCTTCTCTTGTGCTGTTGGAAGAGGGTGTCTTTTATGACCAGTGCGTTCTCTTGGCAAAACTCTGTTAGCCTTTGCCCTGCTTCATTCCATACTCCAAGGCCAAATTTGCCTGTTACCCCATGTGTTTCTTGACTTCCTACTTTTGCATTCCAGTCTTCTATGAAAAGGACATCTTTTTCGGGTGTTAGTTCTAGAAGGTCTTGTAGGTCTTCATAGAACCCTTCAACTTCAGCTTCTTCAGCATTACTGGTTGGGGCATAGGCTTGGATTAGCGTGATATTGAGTGGTTTGCCTTGGAAACAAACAGAGATCATTCTGTCGTTTTTGAGATTGCATCCAAGTACTGCATTTCGGACTCTTCTGTTGACCACGATGGCTACTCCTTTTCTTCTAAGGGATTCCTGCCCACAGTAGTAGATAAAATGGTCATTTGAGTTAAATTCACCCATTCCAGTCCATTTTAGTTCACTGATCCTAGAATGTCGACATTCACTCTTGCCATCTCCTGTTTGACCACTTCCAATTTGCCTTGATTCATGGACTTAATATTCCAGGTTCCTATGTAATATTGCTCTTTACAGCATCAGACTTTGCTTCTATCACCAGTCACATGCACAACTGGATTATTTAAAATAATATTAAATTATATTATATTTAGAATGCCCTAATACAAGGATACCGGTGACTTCTGAAAAAAGTATTTACTTTTGATTCCTGAAAACACTGCCTTATGAAAAGAACTCAATAGTGAAGGTAAATCAACTCCTAAGGTTATATAGTTTGTATTTCCCCAAGGTTAAGGATTATAAAAATAACCTTATAAAAGTCATATTAAAAAAGACACACCCTCTTATAATTTTATAACCAAATTTTTCATTATATTTATTATATGGGAAAAAAAGGAACGGAAAACTGAAAAATTATCTATCTTTCAAAGGAAAGACACTCAGCACTTACACATACCTTACCTAGTTAAAGTATACTTACAGTGCATGCTTTTGTCTGCCTTCTCTTACAGCTTGAATATAGTATACCAAATTATCAAAGAAAAGCTTCATCATGTTCAGTTCTTTTTCTGCCCACCTGAACCAATTAAAAGAAAAAATAATTTCAGAGGCACAGGGTGAGATAAATCTATTCTAGAACAGGAAAAAACACTATAGTGCACCTTTTTTTTTAGGAAGTTATAGAGTCATTGCGTTTAAATCTCAAAATATTCAATCTCTGTGAAGGGGATAAAATGTCTGGTCAATGCTAAATAAATGACTAACATAAGCTAATATTTTATAAAACAGTACAATACAGTCCATGCCAGCCTGTCAGTTTGCAGGTTACCTGAAGATTTACTAAGATGATCAGAGATAGTTTCCAGTTTTAAAATATGGGCCCTAAGAGTTTAAGAAATAATACATATCAAATCAAATGCTGAGTGCTACTGCATATAATAGATTCACACCAAGTGCAAGTTTTTGCTTTATTGATGCTGATTAACTGCAGGAGCTCAGAGTTCTTTTAAGGGATCCACCTAGTAAGATTAAGGACACCAGTCTCACATTAGAATTAACAGAACTTATTTATAGTTAAATAAGGAACAAGCTAGGGGTTTCGTGGGTGGCTTGGTGTTTAAAAATCCACCGGTCAATGCAGAAGACACAGGAAACTCTGGTTCAATCCCTGGGTTGGGAAGATCCCCTGGAGGAGGAACTGGTGAGCACACAGTACACAAAGAACAAGCTAAAAGGGTTTCAACTCAATATACTTGATAAATAAGTAAGCAGTGTTAGTCACTCAGCTGTGTCCAACTCTTTGCAACCCCATGAACTATAGCCCATTAGGCTCCTCTGTCCATGGAATTCTCCAGGCAAGAACACTGGAGTGGGTAGCCATTCCCTTCTCCAGAGGATCTTCCCAACCCAGGCAATTCTTTACCATCTGAGCTACCAGGAAGCCCCAATATACTTGATAAGTAACTGAATATTCAGAGCTTCCCACTTCCATTGGAATGTTAGCCTCTGTTACTACTTAATATAAACCTCCTCAAATGACTGCAATACCAACTTGCATAACTGATCACTTTAATGCTTCTGAATGTTGTAATTTGGCCATTTAAAAACTAAAAGAAGAGTAAATGAAATAATAGTCATGCTACTCTTGTACTTCAAGGATGCTAAATGCTTTCCCCTAACTCCTCTGTCCAGCATCTCAAAGACCCTCCTTGCACTCACAAATAGAATTGTCACTAGGATCACACTGTAAAAATTAATCAAAGAAAGAGCTTTTCTAAGATGCTTTTTAAAAAACAGTTATAGAGGTTCAGGTCAAACAGATACCCTATTAAAAGAAAAATAAACCGTAAGGACTGTAACTCAGAAGAACTAATTTCATCTTATTTGTGTGTGTATTAGTTATTCACTCATGTCTGACTCTCTGTGACCCCACAGACCGTAGCCCGCCAGGTTTCTCTGTCCATGGAATTCTCCAGGCAAGAATACTGGAGTGGATTGCCATTCCCTTCTCCAGAGGAGCTTCCCGTCTTAGTTAATGTCTACGAATTTTTAAAATCATACTCATTTTGAAAGAATTCCTACCAACTAATCTTAGATTTGAGAAGGAAATTAGATAAAATTCCATCCTACATGATTTCATAAATAAATCCTTCAACAGGTCTAATTTTTCCTCAATTTTAAGTTTCTAAAATCTCTCCAAAAAGGCTATTTTGAATAAAGCAAGTTACACATTCTCAGAGGTTACTGAAGTGCTCATGATAGCGAACTTTCTCCAGAATTTTCTCAAATATTAAATCAATATCACATCAATAGCACACTTTCATTGAAAGAATTCTTTAACATTAATCGTAAATTCTCTCTCTATATATAAAAGAGTAACACAGTGGTTTTAAAATTATTCCTAACATGATATAATGTCTACACCAATTCCAATAATGGATAAAAATTAAAAGCATCCTAGAATGCTTAACATGTGGATCCTCTTTAGGAGTCTTTTGCCATGATCAAACACACTAAAAAACTTTACCTAAAAATTAAAGCATTAATTGCTACACTATTTTTCCTCAATCTACAATGATACAAAGGTCAGATTTCCTACTGACAGGGGTATATGAAATCTCTAATGGTGCTAAGTGGCAGAGATAGCACCTCAGAAATCTAAGAAAACATTTGAATTATGTAAAATTCAAATTTTCCTTGTACAAATTAACACCTAGTAAGTTACTCAAAAACCTTGAGAATTATGATTGGAAAAAGTCTTGAATACTTTCTTTTATTTACTTACATTGTAATCCAATGTGTATCATAACTGCTCCCAAACTGCTGAAAGGTACCAAAGAGTTTTGGAAGAAGACGAAGTGAAATTACTACTGATCTGAAATAACAAAAACAGGTATTTATAGAAAAAAATAATTTTAACTACTATCAGTAATTCTAGCTCTTAACAGAAATTCAGTTATTTAAAATCAAACACAAAAAGAGTTAATGAATTTTACAGATGCTTTTATGCAAACATTAGAGTTTTTTCTCTAAAGTATCAACTTATTATCACTGTGGCAAGAAATCCAAGTTTTAAAAAATTCAATCCAAAACTTTTAAAGTAAAATATACTATATAAATATCTGAGTATAAAAGAAAAGTGAAGCACTTTTAAATATAAAAATTTTTAATGGAAGTTTTAACAGTCATAGGTGTTTCTCAGGATTTAATCAAGGAAAACAAGCAGCAGCAGGTTGAGTCAATTATCTAGAGCAGGGCTTCTCAAAGTTTAGTCTTAAAATGCAAACTCTGATCCAGTAGGTCTGGGGTAGGTTCAGAATTGCATTTCTAATAAGCTCACAAGTGATACTCAAACTGCTGGTTTGTGGACCACAAACAATAAATATAGAGAACACTTTTCAAACTACATAAATTATCACTTTCCCCCTATTTCTCACTTAATATAAACTGTATCTAAACTGACAATCACTGCATTATGAGCAATGTTAATAACAGAAGCATACCATAAACCTCAAGAATTAAGGAGCCAAAAGACAACATGAAATCACTCAAAGACCTCAAGAAGATCTGAGTTTGTCTATCTTCTGGAAGAAAAGGAGGACAGGGAACACACTGATATACAAATCCCAGAATTCCTAGTAGGCAAGAAGGCTGCTTCCACGAGCCTTGAAATAAGCACAACAAACTCTAATAAATTACTGAATTTATTTTATTTTTAAGCTTAGGATCAGTATTGCCTCATGAAAGAATTATTTCTTTTTTAATTTGGCACCCTACTAACAAATATGGAGTACAAGTCAGTCCTCAAAAATGCCTACTCTTTTCAAGAGGAGTACCCCAGGAATATTAGTATATAGGGCTGCACTTCTGAATAGGAGGAAAATCATGGCAAACACTAAACAGGAGAAACTGCAGAATTTCATGTTTCTAAGTAAAATCCAAAGTACTTAAATTTGATTACAAAGCCATATGTGATCTGTCCCCATTTCTTCTATCAGTGTAACCTCTTTTCCTTCCCATCCTCCTTGAGCTATTCCATCAGCATACACAAGCACATTCCTGCCTCAGGGCCTTTGCTATTGCCTATGCTTGAAATGCTCTTTACCTAAATATCTACTCTAAGGACTCCTTCCCCCACTGTATTAAAGTTCCTTCAATTGTCAACAGAAACGATGACCCTAACAACTCAATAATTAAATAACACCTTCCCACTGCTCCACGAACCTCTTTATTGACTCCTTTACAATTTTTATTCAATCATCATCACATAATGAATATTCTTTTATTTAATGTGACCACTAGAATACGCTCTATGTGAGCAGACTGTCTTATTCATTAAAAATCCCCACATATGTGCGTGCTGAGTATGTATTTCCTCAAACAACAAACCAGCAAAGAACTTAAAGGCAAGATTTTCAAGGAAGGAAGAAAAACAACAATGTACAATGTTATATTACAGTTCTGAATTACAGTTCTGAAGTACAAAGAAGAAAATACTACCGGAAGACAGTATGCTAGGACAATGTCAGAAGATCAAAACGACATTAGTATATATTTAAGAATATACAGTGGACTTCCCCAGTGGCCCAATAGTTAAGACTGGGCTTCCACTGCAGGGGCACAGATTCAATCTCTGGAAAGAGAAGGTCTCCATGTCTCAAGGTATGGCCAATAATAATAAGCATACAGTGAAGAAATAGAGTAAATGCCTGGTATCTAGTAAGCACAAATTAAAGATTCTTTAAATATTCAAAAACACTTAAACATTTAGTATATTTTTAAATATTAAAAATTTTAATATTCTTCAACAAGTTGCACAGTAGTGGTGCTTGGGAAGATAGACCATAGAGAATCAGGAGAAATCAGTTTCAATTTTAGATTATTTATCTGAAATCTTTTGTCAAAATTTCAGAAACATTAGCAGAGTTTTTCACAAAAATTAAGACATAAAAAACTAGAATGTATACATATACATTATTTTGACTTTATAAGCACAAAATCAGTTAAGATAACACAACGAATAAAGGACACAGGAAAATTTCACCTAAAATCACAGAAGCAAATTCCAAAATTATTTGCCTAGTGTAATTTCAATAGTTTTAAAATATACAGACAGACAGACTAGATATACCATAGCTCATTAAAGCAAGTCTTATACTATGCAACAGTTGCATATTTTCTGAAAATCTTATTTCCTCTTTTGCATTCAACGCTGTTAAGAGTCTAAATTGTTTAAATTTACTTTCCAAGTTTTCTACAATGAACATAATTAACTTACTTGGTGACAACAGTAATTTATATTTCAATGTTAATGAAAACTTCGCAAGAACACATATATTAACTTCTTCCAATTAAAATCGTATCGTGCTGTACAGCAGAAACTAACACAACATTGTGCATCAACCACACTCCAATAAAACTTTTCCAAATTTTTAAAAAATGTTATAGCACTTCCCTGTAAGAACTATGTTACCTTGACTTATCAACTTTTTTGCCCAAACAGTTTTCATTGCTGATATGCTTAACAAAAAACAGAAATTATATTCATACTTAATTTCACAAATTCTTCGAAGAGTGAAAATTTTAAATATCAAAACATACAACCCTGGGCAACAACAGGTTTAAGATAAAAAGGAACAATGGTCCTGAATAACAAGATGCAGTTAGCTCTCCATATGCACAGGTTCCTTATCTGGGGATACAGAGAGCTGACTGTCCTACACTACTGTATATGAAGGACCTGAGCACTTGTAGATTTGGCTATCTGCAGAGGAATCCAGGAACCAGTGCCCCACAGATACCCAGGGACCACTGCACTAAGTTTAGAATCAGAAAAAATGCTATCATCTTAAAACTGCTCTGGTTCTTTGCTTGATTCCAAGTTTTTGTTGTAACCAGAAGCTTATTACTAAACAACAGTGTGGTATGACTCTTAAGAATTACCCATGCAACTTTACACTGCCTTAGGAGAATAAACATTTGCCGGTGGGCTTCACAGTTTAAAAAAGTCACATTTGGATGTTTTTTTCCCTAGACTCCATATTTGAAGAAGACTGGTGTGTTCTACAAAATGCTATTCAGTCATTTTGAATTATAGTATAAACCAACAGTTGACATGAAATGCTATATATAATACTGTCTTTACAGAGAAAACAAAACCAAATAAAAGTACATAGTACAATCCATTTCTTAATTATATGAACCTCTAAAAAAAATCCCTAATATGTACAAGAATTTTCACTTATGTATTCAACGGCAAAAAATTTCACACATGGATTAAACTACCTAGTGCAAAAAAAAATAGAAAAAAAAAAAAAAGGCACAAAACAAACAGGTTCCCAGAGTCTCAAATCAATTCTTGCTAGGTAGCACAGATTCTGATTCTGTGCTAGGTAGCACAGAATGTGAACACCTGACTTCTAATAAACATAAAACATCAAAGGGGCTGATTACAACTCAACCCCTACTTCTACCCTACTCACTGGACAGCAGTCTTATCTCACTGACCCAAAGTAACAAATTCTAAGCTGGAAAGTCATGCACTTTTCATTGTGGGAGTTACTGTCCACCTCAGGCTCTCACTTTATGACAACATTCTGCAAACCAGTCTACGATGTGTTTCTGTGTATAACCTTTAAACTTCCTGTGCCACTGAAATGTCATTATACCCTTATAAAACAACCTGCCTAAGGTTAAAAGTGCGTAAGTCACATGCTGCATGTTTTAAAGCATTTATGGTGGGTTCCACATAAATGGCAGAATTATGGACAATTTATGGAAGACTTTTTCTTTTTCAGATCTCTAAGCCCCCTTAGAAGTAATGAGGCTATACTGCTGTTCAAAAGAAAGATAAGTTCATTCTGTAAAATAAACTGTAATATGATCATAGAAAAGCAAAAAAAAAAAAAAAATTGCTGAAAGGTCTATAAACCACGGCAAGTGAGGAACTAGAAAGAAAATCAAAATCAGTACAAACAAAATTTTTAAAAAATAAAACCTCTGTGAAGTATGTAAAAAGTTGACATTATCAAGAAATAGACCTGTGGGGATTTTGGGGTCACATGTCAGAAAATCGTGTGTAAGTAAAGGTTGCAGTGGTCTATCTGTTACAACATAACAAAGAGCGTTCCTATTAACACCCTTTCGCAACACTTCTTTCCTACAGAGAGGACAAACATAGGGGGCTAGGCTTGGAAAAAGTATTCTTGTGTTTAGGACTTCTTAGACTCTGATGTCACTACTGACATTTCACACAATTCTCTGTTGTGAAAGGCTGTCCCCTGTATTGAAGGATGTTTAGTGGTACCCCTGGCTCAAAGTAACATCTCCAATTCCACTCATCAATGTGTCAACCAAAGATATCTCCAAGTACTGATACTGCCAAGGGAGAAAAGAATCACTCCAGTTAAAAACCACTGATTCATTAGGAAACTGAAACTAATAATGGTTTTCTAAAAAGATGTTCAAAACTAATTATTTTTTAATTTGCATAACTTCAGTAAAGTTCAGTTGGTGTACACCGGATATGTTGCATATGTCCAGGCTAAAAAATGCTACTATGCTCTAAGCACTGTACATATGATACATTAATAGTAAGACTAGAATAATAAATACAACAACCCTCTAAGGAGTAAATTCTGAGGGCAAATTTAACATCAATATAATAGTTATATTTACTATATTTTCAATACACCATTAAGTAACTATAACTGGGGTACAGGACTGCCTCCAACAAATGAAAATGCTTCATCTTTTCAAGTTATTTGGGACTGAACAAATTAAAGCTGACTAAAAATTCAAGTTGGCAATTTTCCATACAGTTTTATACACAATTTTCCTTCTGTCTCTGTTAAGATACCCTTGGAGAAAAAGTGCTCATTATGGAAAAATTGGAAAACAGAAAAGCATAAAGAAGAAAAAAAAATAACTGAATCCTCCTAGAAGTAACTACAGCCTCACATATTGCTTATAATCTTTTTACTAAAAACAAATGGGCCTGTGAGTATATGCCCGTATTATTACACAACTTTTGAAAATATATGCTCAAAGGCTACATATTTCCTCTTTCACAAAGCTTTTTATATTTAAGTGTAATATTCATGTAAAAACATGTATAAACCTAAGTGATAATTCAAAATGAGGAGATGAACCCACATTAAGAAAGAAATCCTCACCAGCATCTCAGAAGCCATGGGAAGAGCCCCTTTCCAGTCACTGACAACCCAAGAGTAACCATTATCCCAACTATTAAATAGCTTTTCTGTGTTTAAACTCTACATAACGAGAGTAATAGAAATAAGCCTTTTTATATATGGCTTCCTTCACTCAACACTATGTTTGTGAGATTCAACCACACCATTCCTTGCAGTTGCAGTTCTTTCATTGCTACTGTTATTTAACAAACAGTTCACAATTTAATTTTTCCTTCTTATTCTGTTTTTGGCATGTGGACAGCGGTACAAAGAATAGTTATTTTGAATAATGTTTTTATGAACATCCTTGAACATGTCTTTTGGAGACCCTCTGGATGTAAAGCACATGCAGTGGAATTGCTGGGCCATACAAAACACAGATGCACATATGGGGAATAAAAATTGATACAACTTAAAAAAACTGTTCAGTAGCTTCAAAAAGACTATTAAAAGACAATTAACATTTTAAAATTAACTTCTGTAATACATATATAAATTATGAAATATCATCCACCCATTAAAAGCGTTCCTTTTAAATACATGTTGAATGAGGCTACTGATCCACTAACAGGGACCTATTAGTAGTTTCTTACACCTGCATGAATAAGCAATTTTTCTACTGTGATTGTTCAAATTATAGACCTTTAAAGAACAAAAGTAGAAAATAAAATATTGAATATATTTTTTCTAATTCAATTAGGTAAAAAAATATTTTTTTACATAGTAAAATATTCAATAAAATTAGACATTTATATTGAGCCTGAGCAGAGGTAAGATGAAAATATTAATATATTCAATTAATAACTGAATTCACTATGAAAGAGAATGAAACAATATTACTGAAGCAGTATAAGACAAGGGAAACTGGAAACTGTATATCAATAAGCAGAACTGAAAATCAAGAAATTTGTAATAATTTGAGCCCCAATAAGAAGTACACAAATATACAGCAGAATTCAAACCAGATAAAAAACACTAATCTAATTCTCTATGCACTACAGAAGTCAAAAAATCCACTCAGAAGGAAGAAAAATACCATTATCAAAATGTATGTATTTCGGCTTAGCTGTTTAATTTTACTTATCCTATTTTGCTTCCTTTATATGTAATAGGTCAAGAATATTTAACTTCAATCTGAAAATAATCACCATCATTCCCAAAATCAAGGCGACAGTATTATTATTCCCTTATTTCTGTTAGAGGGGATGTAATCAAGAGTGCCAAAAAGCGTTGAAATAACCAAGACCAATTGATAATATATGAACACTGTGGGGAGAAAGAGTTTAATACAAAAACCACAACTACTTTAAAAAAAAAATTTTAAGGCTAATAATGGTATATTAATTATGAATATGATTACCATGTAAAAAACTTTCAATTCCTATTTACCTGTTGTTTCCTAAATTTTCAAGGCAACCTTCGATGAATCTCATTCGAATCTGTCTATCTGTAAACCAACATACTAAGGAACAGAGAAGTTTCTCTGCTTCATTTATTAATCCTTCAGAAAGATTAACCTACAAAAAAGAATGTACATACATTAAGTTACTACTTATACTGATTGCATTCTGCTGTAATTTTATAGTCTTTTGGCTTTATTAAATAACTTACTGCATCATCATCCTGGACTATATCCCACAACAAAGTGTTTCCTTTCTTGCAAACGTTATCCAAATTAATGTCTGTCACAGCATTACTACTGAATTGATGTTTATGAACCGCAGGTCCTGAGGGGCAAAATATACCATACTATAGAGGAATGCAGTTGACTGAAATTGTAAAGTGAATTACAGCATTCATAAAAACAACAAATTCAAAGTGAAGTATAATGATAAATCTTTTCTTACAAGATAAAAACAAGATTATTACAATAGTTGCTTTATAAGTGCAAGAATAGTACTGTTTAGTTTGATACTATTAAAGTGAAGAGTTTTCATCGTCTCTTCACTATTTCATAGCCTCTGCTCTATTAAGTATTATTATTTAATGTTTCCCCCATGTCAAGAGAACTGTATACAAATACCTGAAACCCAAATTAAACATAAAAATTACTATTGGTGGCTCAGATGGTAAAGAGTCTGCCTGCAATACAGGAGAGGGTTTGATCCCTGGGTCAGAAAGATCCCCTGGAGAAGGGTATGGCTACCCACTCCAATATTCTCGCCTGGAGAATTCCACGGAGAGAGGAGCCTGGCGGGCTCTAGTCCATGGATTGCAAAGAGTTAGACACAACTGAGCAACTAACACTAACTGAATTAACTATATAGCCATGGGACATAACTCTGTTAAGTGTCTTATCTAAACACTTTTTTGAATTGAGAAAGTGAAAGTGAAAGTTAAGTTGCAGACTCTTCACGACCCCATGGGCTGTAGCCTACCCCGGCTCCTCCGACCATGGGATTTTCCAGGCAAGAATACTGAGGTGGGTTGCCATTTCTTTCTCCAGGAGATCTTCCCAACCCAGGGATCGAACTTGGCTCTTCCACATTGTAGGCAGACAATTTATTCAAAACATTTAATTAAATTCAAAAATTCTAGTAAATAATTCTCCCTAGCTCTGTTATATTAAGCAAAATTGCTTTTTTAGCAACTTTACATGAAATTTTCCTCTTAAACTGTACACGTACATTGATTTCATAAACTGAGAATTATGCAACCACCACTAGAATAGGGTTTTAGAACACTTTTACCACCTTAAAACATTCCCTCATACCTTATTAATTATATTTAATCCCTGAGCCCATTCCCAAGCCCTAGTCTGTTTTTCTGTTCCCACAAATTAGCATTTTCTAGAAATTTCATATAAATGAAATTATACAATATGCATGTACAGTCTTATGTCTCACTCTGTTCACTTAGCACAAAGTTTTTAGAGGTTTGTCCACGTTGAAATACCTATCAGTTATGTAGTCCTTTTAATTACAGAACAATTACAGAACAAGTCCATCATATGAAAATATTTTGTTTATTTATCTAACAATTAATGAAAGTCTGAAGTTTCCAATTTTGTCTAATATGAACAGTACTACCATTAACATTGATGCAACCAGTCTTTGTAAACATGTGCTTTCTTTTCTTTTGGGTAAATATTTAGAATTGTGGGATCATAAGGTAAACACATAAACACATGTACATTTAAAATTTGAAGAAACTGTCAAATTGTTTTCCAAAGCGGTTGTACCACCAGTTACTGTTCCTCCAAATTCTCCCCGATACATAACTATGGTCCTTCTTTTTAATTTTAGCCATTCTCATAGGTATGCAGTAGGATCTGTTTTTTATTTGAATTTCTCTAATGACTAATGATGCTAAGCATCATTTCATGTGCTTATTAAGCTACTTGTGTACCTACTACGGTGAAATAAATCAACTCCGAATTTTTAATTAGGTTGTCTTACTACTGAGTTTTAAGGTAAAAGTTCTTATATGGTCTGGATACAAGCTATAGATACATGATTTGCAAGTATTCTCCCAGTTTGTAGCTCGACTTTTTAAGTTTGGGTTGTGTTTTTTTTTTTTTTTTTTTTGGTTTGTTCTGGTATTTGCTTTTTAAAATTAATTTTATTAAAATACAATGTAAATATAAAATCAGATACAGAACACTTCTATCACCCCCAAAAGTTCTCTTCTGTCCTTTTACAATCAGTCCCCACCACCAACCACTGAGTAGACATCAACCATTGCAAATCACTTTAAGAAATTTTACAAGTGCACATAAATAATATATAGTATGTATTCTTCTGTCTAGCTTTATTCACTTAGAATGTTTTTCACATTCATCTATGGTGTTGAATGTATCAGTAGCTGTCTCCTTTTTATCCCACAGTGTGAATATACAACAATTTGTTTGAAATGCAAATTAAAACCACAATGAGACACTTCTACTCACTTGGGATGGGTGAAAAACTAAGGACTTAATGCTATCAAATGATGCTAAAGATGGAGAGAAACTACAACTCTCATACAGTGCTGTCAAGGAGCATAAAATGGTACAGCCAGTTTAGAGTACTGTTTTATCAGTTTCTTAGAAAGCTAAATTTGTACTTACCATGTGACCCTGGAATTTCTATTCTACATATTTTACCCAAGATAAATGAAAACATATGTCCACAAAAAGAGTTGTACATGAATGATAACTGGTTCATTTATGAACCTAAACAGGGATTAGTGGGCTTCCCTGGTGGCTCAGAGATTAAACCGTCTGCCTACAAAGTGGGAGATCCGGGTTCGATCCCTGGGTCGGGAAGAGTGTCCACCTCTTTGCGACCCCGTGGACTACCAGGCTCCTCCGTCCATGGGATTCTCCAGGCAAGAATACTGGAATGGGTTACCATTTCCTTCTCCAGGGGATCTTCCCGACCCAGGGATCGAAGCCCCACTAATCCCAGTTTAGGTTCACAAATGAACCAGTTATCATTCATGTACAACTCTTTTTGTGGACATATGTTTTCATTTATCTTGGGTAAAATATGTAGAATAGAAATTCCAGGGTCACATGGTAAGTACAAATTTAGCTTTCTAAGAAACTGATAAAACAGTACTCTAAACTGGCTGTACTATTTTATGCTCCTTGACAGCACTATATGAGAGTTGTAGTTGCTCTCCATCTTTAGCATCATTTGATAGCATTAAGTCCTTAATTTTTCACCCATCCCAAGTGAGCAGAAGTATCTCACTGTGGTTTTAATTTGCATTTCCCAGATGACTATCGATATTGAATATCTTTTCATGTATTTACTGACCATTTCTATATCTTCATTTATGTATAAACAAAATTAACTACTCACATCTTTCACCCATTTTTAAATCATTTGTCTTTCTGTGTTGGAAGAATTCTTTATAATAGAAGAAGAATGGCAAAAAATTTAATAAATATGGTATCTAATTCAACTGAGCTCAATCCTAACCCATTCATTTCTCAATAACCACAATAACACAACAACAAAAATGTCAGAACAGGGAATTCCCTAGCTGTCCAGTGGTTAGGACTCTGCACTCTCACTGCTGAGAGCCCAGGTTTGGTCCCTGGATGGGTAACTGAGATCCTGCAGGCTATGAGGCATGCCTCCCACATCCCCCATCCCCCCAAATCCTGAAGCAACCTTATCTAGATCCTGTGCAAGTAACATCTGAAATCAGAACGTTGTTTCCAAGATTCACAAATTGCATCTCTAAGTCTAGTCATGCATTAACAACATATACCTAATCTATCAGGTTGTACTTAGTTTATCATTTACTGGCATCCCAAAACCTAGTTTTCCTAGGCAAGCAAGTGTTGATGGTGTGTAACCAAGCAAGAGGTTGAATACTGACCTTGACATTGCCAATTCTATAACTGTTTTCCCTCCTAACTTCTCCCTTTCTTCCTTCATTTTCCACTATTCTTAAATGTCCTCTAAGCTCCATTCATTCAAGTTTGGTCGTGTCCTATCACTTTTTTTAAGAATAATTTTAAAGTGACTAGAACATTATTTTTTGAACATTTTTATCACCCCAGACAAAAGAAACACCTTACCCTTTATCAGTCACCCCCCTTCTTATTTCCCCCAAATCCCCCTAGCCACAGGGAACCACTAACCACATATCTTAGTTATTTGATATAAATGGAACCACACAATATGAAATTCTATGTAATTGCCTACTTTTAAGTCTTAAGCTTCCGGAATATAAAATCTAATATAGCCATAGTGAAAGTGAAGTTGCTTAGTCGTGTCCAACTCTTTGCAACCCCATGGACTGTAGCCTACCAGGTTCCTCTATCCATGGGATTTTCCAGGCAAGAATACTGGATTGGAATGCCATTTCCTTCTCCAGGAGATCTTCTCGACCCAGAGATTGAACCTGGGTCTTCCACATTGTAGGCACACGGTATTACCATCTGAGCCACCAGGGAAGCTCAATATAGCCATACATTTTCTCAAATACAAAGCTATAATTTTACATATTATTTTTTAATTTCCTTTCTTCATTAAATATCTCTAGGTGGAACTCTAGCCTTCATATTCATGATGGACCATTCCTAATAATTTCATTTCTTTGTTAAAAAAAAAACTGTAATATGAAAGTTATTTGGCAAAAACAATCAAGTATAAAAACAACAACTGTTGATCCCTTTTAACAATATGTTATATTCATTTTAAATAAAAGAATACATTTTACTTAAAACAGAAACTTACCTTGACTAAGATGTTCATGGTAAATAGATGCTAAATTGGGAAGATGTTGTTGGAGATGAGATGTTAGCTCTGCATGTGAATTAATCTGAACTAGCTCCTCTTCACACCCAGATTCTTCACCATCAAAATCAGCCATATTTTTTTCTGATTTTGCACTGACCTGGGAGCTACTACAACTGACATCATCTGCACTGAGCATATCATCAACCATATGACTGTAACACAGAGAAGAGCAGCATAAAGTTAGCAATTACAATTTAAACACACATTGTGATTCACAAAAAATCTCTCTCAAAACATCTGGCACAAGTTACAACATACTCAAGAATGAAGCTACATTTTGTTTGTTAACACTATGAGATACTGACAGCTCTACAAAATATAAAAGCCCATAAAGTCAGCACTATGTATTAACTTTACATTATATCCACATATTATCTGGTCAATCAACACTTCACTAAAACAACTTCAAAGGGAATAATTTTAGAGAAAAATCAGTAAAACTTACTGTTAGAATTATTTTATAAACTCAGATCTAAAAGTGAAACCTCAAATTTTATTTACTTTAGTTCAACCACTGTACAATCAAATAACTACCAGGAGAGAAAATTTCAATTTAAAGCTGCAATCCAGATTTGGTTGGTATTAACTGGGGGACTTTCACAAGTGTTACCATACACAGAGACTATGGAAATGACTAACATAAAAAATTAAATCATTAGGTCTTTTCAGGTTGAGGGTTGGTGTGAACACTAAAAGAAATTCAAAATGTGCCAAACTGAATATGCTACCCACATTGGTTTTATGAACTAACTGCTTTGTCTTCATTATGTCCTGGGGAAAACTATGAACGTGCATTTCTGTAATGTCAGACCATAACCAGTGGTTTTCAATCAGAAGGCCAAGGGAACATCCAGGAAATGTCCAGAAACAATTTCTGGTAATCACAATATAGGAGATGCCTCTAGTATACAGGGACACAGGCTAGGGATGCTGCTAAACACCCATGCTACAATGCACAGGACAGCATTCACGCTGCTGTAAATCCAAAACACAAAACTACGTGGCCCAAACCATCAATACTACCAAGACTAAGAAACATTATCAGGGTTTCCCTGGTGGCTAAGTGGTAAGGATTTACCTGCCAATGCAGGGGACATGGTTTCAATCTCTGCTTCAGGAAGATCCCACATTCTATGGGGCAGCTAAACCCATGCACCGTAACAACTGAGCCTGTGCACCAGGCCAGGAGCTCCAACTACTGAGCCCACATGCCACAACTACTGAGGCCAGCACGCCCTGGAGCCTGTCCTCCACAATAAAGAGAAACCACTGCAATGAGAAGGCTGCACACCACAACTAACCCAACTAACCCTAACTTCTCCCTAACCCTAACCCTGATTAGGTTAGGGAGAAAGTCTGCACAGCAACAAAGACACAGCATAGCCAAAAATAAATATATAAATTAAATAAAAAAGAAACATTACCATATACTCATATGGGATAAAGATAAGAACCAAAAAGCAAAGGAAAATAAGTAGAACATGTATGCATATGTAATTCTCCTAAATAACCATCTTAAATTCTGAAAGGCCTGGCAAACAGTCTGGTCTAAGAAAAAGTCTGATGAAGCGCTCATCCCTATTTCATCATTAACTCAAATACTACTACTTGCAATGACAATAATAACAAATAGTAGCTAATATTTATTAAGCTCTGATTATGTGCCAATCATATCAGCCCATGAAATGCTCACAATAAAGCCCATGAGATAGGTATTATTGTTCCTACTGTATAAACAAGAAAATGATGTTGAAAGAACAACTGAGTACTCTGCCTAATACTGTAACACTATAAGTGACAGAATCATTATTAAACACAATGGATGTACGTCACAGATAATCAAAAAGCTTTAGGCTGAGGCTTTAACCTTACTGATATCCTAAAAATGGAATGTGCCTAAAATTCCCCTTTTCATGATCATACTTTAATGGAAGTATCCACAAGAAATTTTCTATCTACGTTTAGGCAAGTATAATAAGGAGTTGAAGATCTAAATCTGTACTTCCTATACAACAGTCACTAGCCATCTGTGGCGCCTGCACACAGAAAAAGTGGCTGGTCTAAACAGAATATGTTAGCAGTAGTAAATATACACAGATTATTGAAAATTTAGCATTACAAAAAAAGAATGTTAATAATTTTACACTGATGACGTGGATATTACTGCTTTAAATAAAATTTATAATTAAAAATCAATCTTCTCTGTTTTATCTTGCTTTTTTATATGTGCCCACTAGAAAGTTAAAAATTGGGACTTTCCTGGCAGTCCAGTGGTTAAGACTCCATGCTTCCACCACAGGGGATCGCAGGTCCGATCCCTGACTGGGAAACTAAGATCCCTCAAGCTGCACAATGCAGCCATAAATCAATAAGGAAAGAAAACTAAAGAAAATTAAGAATTACATATCTGAAACATGCATTTGTAACTTATATTATATTCCTATTGGACAGCACGGATTTAGAATTTATCACAACTGAATAAATGGAGGCTACAATTAACTCCCTGAAGAAAACGTAAGCTGTTTTATTTTTAGGTAGACTTACCCATCATGGTGGTGGTGGTGGTGGTGGTGGTGGTGGTGGTGGTGGTGATGCTGTGGACCTATAAACTGCCGACAATTAAATAATTCATTCCCAATAGCCTCCCCAAGAAAGTCCCCAGTGCGTGTAATACAAGATTCCTGAGATGCTTGTGCTATATGAGCAGCATTCATTTCCCCCGAAATATCATGTTCTGGATCTTCAGAGTGTGAACAGGCATCTAGCATTCGTATTCTATTATCTACCGATGGCATTGACTCAGTATTAAAAACCAGGTCCTTTCCCGTTCCATTGTTTGTCCCACTTCTTTCTGATGGGCCTTGGGAATCCCCTAAGCAAATGCCTGCTTGATTTTCTAACTTCCTGTTCCGAAGATCCGTACCACAACTGCTTTTAGGAGGATTATGACCATGATCATCATCTTCATCTTCTTCTTTCAGGGCTTCAATATCTGCAATGTCTTCTGACTGTAACTCACTGCCAGGGCTCCCTGCGGACTGGCTTGCATGGCTAGAATTCACCTCATTGCTAGATCCATCACTATGTCCACTGCTGCTACCAGGACCACTACTTCCATCTTCACCACTGTTGGCAGTTTCATCAGAACTTCCCTGCATGGATTCCTACATTTAGAAACGAAGATTTAAATAAATATTCAAGCCAGTAAGAAATGACATTAACACACTATATTTTTTAAAAAGACTACCACCGTACTGACATACTTCCTTGAACAATATAAAATGGAATTTAAAAACTCAGAGGAAAGTAAAGAACTTAAATGATACTAACAAGATAGGAGAAGCCTTAACAGGGCTCAAGTTTATATTCCCAGTTCAAAAGATAAACATGGCACAAACCCAAAAAACTCTTTAAAGGGAGAGGAAAAAAGGGTTTTCATACCTCTGTATCTGAAAGTCGCTGTTGCACATGTTTGGTTCTATTAATAAGCTGCTCATCCATTTCAATGTCACTGCCTCCACTTTGATGGGTATCACTGTTATCACTGCTTTGAGGACTGGCTGCAGGTGACCCTATATTAAAATGATGGGTTTTTTTTTTTAAACTCTACTTGTATTAATATGGATCTATCAGAATATCATAATCCTTTGATTCTCTGACATACCAAAGCTTCATGCCAAGTAGCCAAAAATATAATCTAGAAATATGTTAACACTTGCCAATTATTTCTAAAGAGAATATACATGATTTCAATTAGAAGTCAAGACACTAATGATTTAAACAAAAAGGGTAAGATCGATAACTAGTAAGGATTTACATCTCCTGCACAAAATGAACTTCATGACTGATACACATATATAAAATCAATTAACTCTAGATGATCATCAAAATAAAACTACAAGTCATCTTGCCATACATTTCTAAGACTCAACTTACAAGGTGATGGTGCAGCTCTTCTGAGCTCTTCTTCCTCTGAAGGAAAAGGAAAAACAGGACGGAGATACTCTAAGTGACTGAATTTCTTTGGGATATGTATCAGTTGTTCTTATTATATAAACAATAAGATATAGGTAGGGAAACCTGCAACAATATAAGACCCCACCACTTGCCACAGTAGCTGTGGGAGCCTGCACAGAAAAGCCTAAGGAAAAAGTAGTATATGATGTCAGGAGACAAAAAAGAGGGGTAATGTTGGTAAAGTTTTAGAAAACCCTAGAAAGCTATACGTGTAAAAGCACACATAAAACACCTAAAATGACAGAAAAGTGTGAAGCAGAAAACATGAAAAGATAAATGTATCATTATGTTCTATTCTCAACACTAAATCTAAAAAAAGCATGTTGACTGCTTTCTAACTTAAATTTCTAGAGATTTTATGAAATGGTTCTTGTTTAAGGGAAGAATATCAATGAAACAAGATCCAATAACTACTTAAACTTCATTGCCATTACTTGAACAGTATACCAAAAGCATGAGCTCACTCCAACTTATTAACCTTTTCACAACACCAACAGCTCTCATTTCAAAATTGAGATTAAACTTAATTTGCAAAAACTACTTCACATTTGAGTTAAAAACTAGGGACAACTCACTTCAAATTACATAATACTTTACGAACCTTTCTTATTTCCGATGGGAAGATTAGTGTTTAATAAAGATGCAAAAGAACTCTGTTTAGATAGCTGGGCCTTAGCTGCTAGCGCATTATTCCATAGTGCTTTGATTAACATCGATGCCAAGTACAATGTCTTAAAAAAAAAAAAAGAAGTTGGAATCAGAGGTTTTAGGAAACACTGTAACAAATTTAATACCCTTTTGCTTAAATGAAATACCAACAGTAATAAATTACAAGTTAAATCATGTGAATAACAAATAAATTTTCATTTAAGAAACTTAACAAAAAAAAATTTCATTATGTTTTGAATCAATTACCTGTTCAGTATGAACACTTGGCTCAAGAGCCGAGACCAGATTAAGAAGATGTCTAAGTGGTACTGGATCCAAATTCTTGATGAGTGAAGGAAATAAGTCATGTATATATCGACTACAATGTTTCAACTAGAAAATAAAAGTAGCGACAATAGTCAAATATAATTATACTGCATAAATAAGCTGATGGCAAAAAAGTTACATAAGTTTAAAAGTGAAGAAAGTGGCTGGTATGCTAATATGTTCAATACTAGCAAAATATTAATTACCAAATTAACAAATATAAGTTTAAGTACGTAAAATTGTGAAAATAAAATTACACTTTAGTAGAACTTCACCTTATCCAAGAAAACCACAAGCACAACTAACTTTTTAACCTCAAGAGGGAAGCCCACAATAAGTGATTTGTAAGTTCCAAGTACAAAAAGAATTCCAATTTAGGAATGTATCACTAATATACAAACAAAAAATTAAAATGCAGGAAATAAAAAACAAAATAAATTACAACTAGGAGAGAAAACCAAATAAATATTATTGTTTAAGTGTACAGTGGGCCCTTGAACAACACAGGTTTGAACTGTGTGGTTATAAAAGGTTGGTTTTTTCCCCCACTAATAATGATATGTTCCACAGATACAGAACTGTGGATACTGTGGAAGGTTGACTGTAAAATTATACATGGACTTTTGATTGTGCAGAGGGCTCACACCTCTAATCCCCATGTTGTTCAAAGATCAACTGGATTATATTTCTTATATTAAGTGGTTATTAAGTATTTACATAACATGTTCATTATTAAAAGAGAGTCAAAACAGAAGCCCCTTTATAATCAAAGACTAGTTACACTAAACAGAATTAGGTAAATATGAGGGAAAATATAATTTTTAAAAAGATATGACTACTAAATATTACAATGTCAGTAAAATAAGCATGTTTTATAGCTAGAAGCCTGCTAACTGCTAAATCAAGATATGCAACAAATATGACCAGGCCAGAAATACTCAATTTCAGGACTCCAAAAGTAAAACATATTCTATTTATCTTTAATACATTAAAAGTCTATTAGAAAATATAGATTCTTCTATTCTAAAAACTGACTTTCATATTTTTCAGGCATAAATCATGTAACTTTTCTATACTGCATCATCTTATCAGGGTAAATATACACAACCTAATGTTGAAACAGAGGTAAAATAAAATAACACTGGAAAAATTCCTCTATCGTGAGGTGACTTAATAAACTACTCTATTTACTTCAATCTACTATTTGATTCAACAGTGCTTACTTACACAATTGCAATACTTTAAGACCAAAACATCATTAGATTTTGAGAAGTGAATCATCAGTTATAAGTCTGCCCATTTTACAGATTTTACCTAAGAATATTAGTTTTACTATATTAACATTCTAATTAAGACTGTACTAACAGTTTATACTTGCTTTATGTCAACAAGTAACAGTTAGATTTATACCATTCCTAATTAAAATGTGATTAAAAACATTCTGTGTAATAAACATGATTTGTGACAACTTAAATGATTAATAAAATGGGATTTTCATAATAAATATAAATCTTATTATTTTTAAATAATAAAGACCCTTAAAAGATAATTATATAATCCTGTAGCGGAGGCAAAAGACACATAAGGCTCTTTACAAGATGCACATTATGGAAACACATCCAAAGTGAGGAGAAAATATTAAGACTGACAGCTTTAGTTACTGGTAGAAACAGCAGTGTGGAGTTGGTTCACAGACTCTTCACTAGTTATTGAAAAGAAGAGAGGAAAAGGATGTCAGGGAAGATGGTAGAGCAGAAAGTGCCAGGAATCCATATCCATACCTAAAAAGCAACTGTACTACAGAAACAGTATGATGTAACTATTCCAAAACTCTGGAGTTGCCAATCTGAACTCTTACGTTCCCAAAGGAAAACTTGGCTGATAAACTGTTGTCAATGCTGGCCATTTTCAGCCTTCACAGTGACAGGAGCTACCCATTTCCCCGTCCTTGACACAATGGCAAGAAGCTGTGGGGACAGCAATGCGACGCTGGGTGGGCAATAATGATCTTGTGCTCCAAATAATAAATTTCTGTGTTCTGAACTTGGATCACTACATTGGATGGCTGAGGTGTAGGCAGACAGGTTAACTGCCATTGTTTCAACCCAAATAAGGTGAAGTGTCTACTGGAAGAATTAAAGGAGTCACACCAGGATGTTTTTTCTCTTCTTTTTGATGCTCAACAAAGAATGAATGCACAGAAGAATTTAGAAAGATACTACACATTGTAAGGGAAAGACACAGGCTCAAAAAAAACCTGAAAAGTTCATAAAGTTTCACATTAGATTGATCTTTAGTCCAAAACAATCAGAAAAGAACAAACTCTGAAAAAAGAAGAGATCTCTTTTCCAAGTTACCATATTGTAAACTTCACACTGTTTACAACCAAAAAAAAAAATAAGAAGAAGAAAACCAACACAAAATATAAAAAGAAACAGGAAAAGATGGCACATTCAAATAAAATAAATCAACACAAAAGTACTATCATTCATAGAATGCAAACCCAAAGATTATAAATTACTAGACAAAAGATCCTAAAACATCTTAATGTTAAAAGAGTTAAAGGAAAAGGGTGAAGACAGGAAAATATTGCCTGAACAAAATGAGAATATCATTAAAGACATAAATCATAAAAATGAGGTGAAAGAGAAATGCTAAAAAGTAAAATAACTGAAATGAAAAATATACTACAGAACTTCAAAAGCAGACCTGAGCAAGCAGAACAATAAACAAACTTGAAAACAAGACAACTGAAATTACTGAGTCTAAAGAACAGAAAGAAAAAGAATGAATAAGAATGAACAGAGTCTAAGGGACCTATGGAACACCATCCAGTCTACCAATATAATCGTTGTAGAAATCTCACAGAAAAAAAAATGTACACAACATATATTTAAAGACTAATAGCAAAAAGCTTCTCAACTTGAGGAAAGACACAAGTTCACAAATTCAAAATTTTCAACAAACTCCTAGTAAGAGCTGAGTTACCCCAAGACATATTATAATCAAACTGCTAAAAGCCAAAGACAATAGAATAATCATGAAAGGAGAAAAGGAAATGCTGACATTACACTGCACAGAAGGAAATTTATTAAATGTAAACCTTAAAAGATCTCATTATCAACAACCTAACTTTACCACTTAGAAACTAGAAAAATAATTAAACCCAAAACCAAAAGAAGGAAAATAACAAAGGTGAGGACACAGATAATAAAATACAGATTAGGAAAACAATTTTAAAAAATTAATAAAACCAGAACTTCCCTGTGGTCCAGTGGTTAAGAATCTGTCTTCTAATGCAGGGGACACAGGTTCAATCCCTGGTCAGGGAACTAGATCCTGCAGGCTCATGTGCTGCAACTAAGACCCATGCAGCCGAACAATTTTTGTTTTTTAATTAACAAAACCAAGAGCTGGTTCTTCTAAACAAGTAATGAACTTTTTGCTAAACTAAAATTTATTTTTAAAAATAAAAAGAGGAGAAACGTAAATAGCTAGAATCAGAAAGTAGGACATTACTACCAAACTTAAAAGGTTAAAAAAAAATTTTTTAAGAAAATACCATGGCCACTGTATGCCAAAAATTGCTTACAAATTACCTAAACTGACTCAAGAAGAAATGAAAAATGTCTCTTTAACAAGAGAATGAGTCAGTAATCAATCTCCCAAAATACATTTTAATATACATGGTTTAACTTGAATTCTACCAAACATTTAAAGAAAAATTATCACCAATCCTTCTCAAACACTTCCCCCAAAATGAAGACAATGAACTACTTTACTCATTCTATGAGACTAGCACTAACCCAACACCAAAACTTTCCTAAGAACAGAAAATAACAGAGCAGTATCTCTTTTAATGATACAAAAAGTCCTTCATAAAATATAGCAAATCAAATACAACCACATAGTAAAAAATTTTTTACCAGGACCAAATGAGATTTACTTCAGGAATACAAGGATAGCTCGAAAAGAAAATTAATTACTGTAATACAACATATTAATAGAAAGAAGGGAAAAAGCCATATAATCTCAACTGACAACAGAAAAGGCATCTGACAAAAATCCAACAACCTCTCAAAATAAAAACTCTCAGCACTTTTAGGAAGCTGCTGCTAAGTCGCTTCAGTCATGTCCAACTCTGTGCAACCCCATTCACGGCAGCCTACCAGGCTCCTCCGTCCCTGGGATTCTCCAGGCAAGAACACTGGGGTGGGTTGCCATTGCCTTCTCCCACATTTAAGAAAAACTCCTGAACATGATAAAAGTGGTTTATAAATCCCACAACTAACATCAAAGCCAGTACCCAATAACTGAAAAAAATTTCCCTAGGATCAGGAACAAGACAATGATGCTCACATTCACCATAGCCACTCAACGGTACACAGAAATACTAGCCACAGATATCAGACCATAAAAATCAATCAATTAAAAAATGAAAATACATTGAAAAGGACTTGTAAAACTATTCATAATGACATGATTTTATATAGAGAGAAAGCAAGTACCACTAAAAGCAGATTCACAAAGTTACACACTACACTGTACTGAGTACAAGTTCAACAAGCAAAATTCAGCTATGTCTATGTAATAGCAACCAATTTTATATATGCAAACTGTGGAAACAGTTTCTTAAAGAGATGGAATACCAGAGACCACCTGACCTGCCTCTTGAGAAATCTGTATGCAGGTCAGGAAGCAACAGGTAGAACTGGACATGGAACAAACAGACTGGTTCCAAATAGGAAAAGGAGTACGTCAAGGCTGTATATTGTCACCCTGCTTATTCAACTTATATGCAGACTACATCATGAGAAACGCTGGGCTGGAGGAAGCACAAGCTGGAATCAAATTGCCAGAAGAAATATCAATAACCTCAGATTACGCAGATGACACCACCCTTATGGCAGAAAGTGAAGAACTAAAGAGCCTCTTGATGAAAGTGAAAAAGGAAGAGTGAAAAAGTTGGCTTAAAGCTCAACATTCAGAAAACTAAGGTCATGGCATCTGGTCCCATTACTTCATGGGAAATGGATGGGGAAACAGTAGAAACAGTGTCAGACTTTATTTTGGGGGGCTCCAAAATCACTGCGGATGGTGACTGCAGCTGTGAAATTAAAAGACGGTTATTCCTTGGAAGGAAAGTTATGACCAACCTAGACAGCATATTGAAAAGCAGACACATTACTTTGCCAACAAAGGTCCGTCTAGTCAAGGCTTTGGTTTTCCAGTGGTCACGTATGGATGTGAGAGTTGGACTGTGAAGAAAGCTGAATAATATGTACAGAGTCTTCAATGGATGTGATGTCAAAGTTTTGTATACAGGTAAGTGATGGTTAAAAAACATTTTGAGTATATTCAATGCCACTGAACTGTACATTTACAAATGGCTAAAATGGTAAATTAACGGTTTGTTATGTTGAACATATTTGTACCAACAAAAAAAGTTTAAATAAAATACTTGTTAAAGGCCATCAACCAAAAATTCAAAGCAAGTTAAAAAGAAAAAAAACAACCCTCTGGGACTTCGCTGATGGTCCAGTGGCTAAAACTTTGCACTCCCAATGCAGGGATCCCAGTTCAATCCCTGGTCAGGGAACTAGTTCACACATGCCACAACTAAGAGTTTGCATGCTGTAACTAAAAAAGATCCCACATACTGCAGCAAGATCAAAGCTTCAAACCGCCTCAACTAGGACACAGTGCAGTCAAGTGAATAAATAAAAACATATTTGAAAAAAAAAGTCACTTAAATGTCAAAATCTTTACTGTAACTTTATGTACAACTTGTTATATTTATTGAAAAATTAGTAAACACATGTAAAATTTTTTGAGTTTACATAAACGTGGGCGAAATCTCCCATCTACCTCTGGCCAATTCCCCAAAAGCAAACCTATTAAAATTTCTTGTGTGTTTTTCCAAAATTGTTGCAGACACTCACAAGTACAAAGAGTACATATACATGTATGTACATTCTCTTTTTACCGTGTTTTAATACACAGTGGGAGAATACACTGGGTACTTACTGTTTCTCTTAATAAAAGATCTACTACTGTAATATTTAATAAAAATATATCTTGGAGGCCATTCCACATGAACAAAATATATCAGGTTCAGTCCCTCTCATGGCCACCGAACATTCTACTAGATGGCTTTCCCAAAACTCGTTTAGTCCCACAGTGACATTCATGGTCTAGTAGCATAGTCAATGGTGTATCAAACATTTTCATGTACATGTATTTAGAAGACAAATAACTAGTAAGAGAACTGCTATGTTGTTCTCCTAAAGTTACACCACACTCTGGTCAACAGAGTGTACTGTCATACATGAGAATTATCTAATAGGTGAAAATGGTGTACTGTTAGCTGAACTTACATTTAATTATAATCAAAGATAAGCATTTTTCAAATATTTATAAACCACTTTACACTTTTTTTCAATTTCCCATATGTCACCCTTATCTCTTCTCTCCTTGGATTCCAATAGAAGAGTTTTGATACAATGAAAAAAACGGCAGTCAATCCAATTCTTACTGAGTGAAGTATGTGTATGTATATGTATCAAGTGTGCAAAGTGATTTCAAAAACTTATCCAGAGGGAAGGAAAAAAGACTCAGGCAAGACCCAATGAAACCAACCAACCAACCCTAGACAACCTGTAACCTGATGTCTGTTATAGTTGGTGCTCAAATAGAAAGAACTCAAAATGTAAAAATTCCTGATAATTTGAAATCTGTTGTACAGTCGAAAGTTAAGCAGTAACAAATCACAGAAATACTCAAATAAAATAATCTTTCAAATATATTTATTTCATCTCATTAAATTATCCTTTATACATATTTTAAGTTATTTCAGACTATATTACAGATTATGCCAGAGTTTTTAAATAGTTTTCCTATTAGGTGAATTCAAATTTTTGCCAGGATAAAATGCTAGAAGTTTTAATACATAGTATCAATTAAAATGTGATGAATTTCAGTTTCAATAAACAATGCTTCCCTGGTAGCTCAGAGGTTAAAGCGTCTGCCTCCGATGCGGGAGACCCGGGTCCGATCCCTGGGTTGGGAAGATCCCCTGGAGAAAGAAATGGTAACCCACTCCAGTATTCTTGCCTAGAGAATCCCATGGACAGAGAAGCCTAGTAGGCTACTGTCCACGGGGTCGCAAAGAGTCGGACACGACTGAGCGACTTCACTTCACTTCACTTCACTTCAAACAATGCTTCATTACTCCTAGTTATTTATTCTGTATTACTTAATATATCATTGTTCTCATATTTTGTCTTGCTATGAAAAAATAAAAATTAAAAATCAAAAATTTGAAAAAGCATAAGTATATTAAAAGTTTATGTATTATGTTGTGATTAAGAATATGGATGAAACAAAAATATAATGGATGAAAGCAAGTATAAGGGGAGAAACGGC
>SJYQ01000997.1:157517-236870 GCA_006410935.1 Redunca redunca
AACAAATGGCATATCACAACTTGGATAAGAAGATAGCACTTTTCAAAATAATCATTACAACAATGAAAGTAGTATTTTTAAAGAGTAAGTCAATGCTAAAACTCACATGGAAAAATAAATGAGACATAGATTCTTTAAAAAATATATAAAGGATCAGCTTTGCCAGATACTAAGAAATGTTACACAGACACAAGGTGAAAAAAGAAAAGATATGAGTATAAAAGCAGGGACTAACAAATGTTTTCTCGATGCACCAGACAGTAAATATTTTAGGATTACAGGTGATACATTCTCTGTAACAGATATTGTATTCTGCCACTGCAGTGTGGAAGCAGCCACAGACAATATGAACAGGCAAAGCTATGGGGCAAACAAACTACAAAATCAAGTGTCCAGCCCTCAGGCTGTAACTTTACCAATCCCTGGTATACAGATCATGACTATATACACAAAAAGGTCAGTCTACAAAGTTCAGAAATTAACCTGGTCAAGATAAAACTAGTGTCACAATTCAGTGAGGAGAAGAATTACTGAATAAATCGAATGTGGACAACACAAAAATTGGGAGGGGAAATACTGGGTATGTATATGATAAATTCTTACTGGATTGAAAATTAAAAAACAAAATTGAAACAAAATGTACAGAAAGGAACTAAAGGTGAATTTTGTTGTAATCTTGAAATGCATTTCAAACCAAAACACAAAAGCCACAGGCCATAAAAACTTCAACCACAAGTCTGAAACCACATAGTTGAAACTGAACTGCAAAAACCACCTGAATTAAGCAAGGAGACATCAAAGCAGAATGTAGTCATAACTCCTAAGAGTCAAAAAGTCCAAATTTCATTGATATATAAAGATCTCCTACAAAAAAAAGTAAAGCAATTGATAAATGGCAAAGAATATAAACATTGCCAAAAAAGGAAACAAAAAGGGTTCTTAAACACAAGACTTTCAACGTGATTCACACTAAATAAATCCAAATTTAAAACATCAATAATAATACTTTTCACTCACTAGTTTAGCAAATAAAAAGGAGTTTAAGAATACAACTAACTGAGGAGGATGAGAATAAGGACTTCCTTTCACTTAAAGGTGAAAAGATAAGGAATGATGCTGAAGTTGAAGTTCCAATACTTGGACCACTTGTTGTGAAGAGCCAACTCACTGGAAAAGACATTGATGCTGCAAAAGATTGAAGACAAAAGGAGAAAAGGGTGGCAGAGGATAAGATGATTAGACAGAATCACCAACTCAATGGACACGCATATATTTGAGGAAACTCTGGGAGACTCCAGTACTTTGGCCACCTCATGCAAAGCGTTGATTCATTGGAAAAGACTCTGATGCTGGGAGGGATTGGGGGCAGGAGGAGAAGGGGACGACCCAGGATGAGATGGCTGGATGGCATCACGGACACGATGGGACGTGAGTCTGAGTGAACTCCGGGAGATGGTGATGGACAGGGAGGCCTGGCGTGCTGCGATTCATGGGGTCACAAAGAGTCGGACACAACTGAGCGACTGAACTGAACTGAACTGAACTGGGAGACAGAGGAGAGGGAAGCCTGACATGCCTCAGTCCATGGGATTGCAAAGAGTCAGACATAACTTAGCAACTAAACAATAGCGAAAGGTCAAAGTGGCACTATCACACCATGCGCTACCATAAGTAAACCACACATAAACTTTAATGTAACAATTCTACTTACAAGTAGGAATTTATCCTACATAATGGTTTTGCACTTGGATGAAATGACTGTAAATAGGTTACCTGTTGTGGCACTGTTTGTAATGGAAAAGATTAGGAAAAGATAGTGCCTATGAACAAGAATTGGTTAAATAAACTATGGTATATGCATATAATAAACCACTATCCAGTCCTTAAAAAATTAGGTGCTTTATGTTACTTATATGGAGTAATAATCTCCAGGACAAAATGTTAAGTGGAAAAAAAACCAAGTCCATTTAGTATGATACATCTGTGGAAAAGAGAACAAGGAAAGAAAAATGTTTACTGTTTGCAATTAGAAATTTATACAGGAAATTTATGATGTACCTGAGAGGTAAGGAACTGCACACATGAGAGACTGGTAGAAAGGGGAAAATGTATAGCATATATTTTTTGAAAAGATCAATTTTTTGAAATTTAAACCATATGGATATGAGCCTATTCAAAAATTAAATTAAAAAAGAAGATAGTATAATAGAAAAGAAACATAAGAATACAATGTTCAGGACAGAAGCACTGCTTGTATAAATGATAATAACAGGAAAATGTCTCTTAATAAACCAAGAACCTCTGACGAGCTCTTACTTCCTTTAATTATACCACTTGTACAGTAAGACAAGACATGGATTCACAGATTTGATCCCCAATTTTTCCCATGTCTTGGTTTCTTTAGCTACAAAATGATAACAGAATTCACTTTATAAGGGAGTAAGCACTTAGAACATGTAATAAGGAAGTATTTAATAAATGTAAGCTGTTGATATTACCTGTGCAGCAGCCCAAATGCAGTCAATATGCTGAGTACTCAATCGCCCTTCAGCTGCCAAAAAATTCAAAATCACTTGGCACTGTTTGATAATCTGGGAAAGAAAACCTTATTATAGTTAATTTTTAAAAACTTTCTCTCTTAATAGAGCAGATAAGTCATATAAAATCCACAAACCTCAATATGTAAATTTGGTCCAAATATATGCTCTACCACATTGTTGCTTATAAGCCAGTCTGCAAGTTCTTTTGCAATGGACCTAAAGTCAAATAAAAAAAAAAACAGTTTACACATTTTAAAAACTATTAGTATCATTCTGTCCCATGTCTAAAAGCAGACTCAGATGAAAACACAAAACTGCTCACATACAAATTATAAGTGTTAGTGTGTTAGTTGCTCAGTCATGCCCAAGTCTTTGCGACCCCATGGACTACAGCCCACCAGGCTCTTGTGTCCATGAGATTTTTCCAGGCAAGGATACTGGGAGTATAAAGAAGTGACTAAATACAATTAACTATTAATAGTACTACAAAGAGTAACTGAAACAGAAATCAAGAAATGATATTACTACCTAAATTTATGAACAAACAAAAAAATTCTGAAAACTTAGGCTAACTAATGCCAGGTACATAGGGGAGAATACCAAGGGTAACACCCAGAAAGTGATGCATTTTCTGGCTCAAAAATCATGCCTTCCCATTATTTCCACAGTAGACACTGAAGCATTCAAGGAAGGTTTTCCCGTAGGTCTGCTATGGCTGGGCTTCCCTGCTGGCTCAGTGATTACGAATCAGCCTGCCAATGCAGGAGATGCTGATTTAATCCCTGGGTTGGGAAGATTCCCCTGGAGAAGGAAATGGCAATCCACTCCATTATTCTTGCCTGGGAAATCCCATGGACAGAGAAGTCTGCTAGGCTACACAGTCCATGGAGTCACAAATAGTCAGACACTGAGTGATCAAGCACGAGCCACTCTGAGTAGATACCATAAAAGTAGGTTACCAAAGGGTAGCAGGGCTTGGGCGGGGCGGGTGGGAATCTCCAAGCCAAACGGTAACTCCCTGCCTGATACTCAAAAAGGTTCTGCTAAAGAGTCGGGTATCAACTGACTGTTCAGAACACTTGGCTACACTTATCATGAACAATTCACCCTTCATTTCAAAATGTGAACTTTTTATTCTTAAACAGTCTTAGATTTTCCTTCATTTTTGGAAAAGAACTAACAACTCTTTTAGAGTAATAAATCACTGGCACAGAAATTAAACTATTATGTAGCCAGCCAAGTTCCTCTATCCATCGAATTCTCCAGGCAAGAATATTGGAGTGGGTAGCCATTCCCTTCTCCAGGGGATCTCCTCAGAGAGATTATTACCTCCTCAGGCAGATTCTTTACTGACTGAGGCACCAGGGAGGCCCAACAATACACAGTGTCAATTTATCAGTTAATTTTGTCTTTTACAGCTTTAAGATATGTGTGAAACATAATAAACTGAACATATCTAAAGTATATAGTTCAGTGAACTCAAGCTCACATATACATCTATGAATCCATTAGCACTGTCGAGATACACATCAACCCGAAAAGTTTCTTTATGCCACTTCATCTTTTCTCAGCTCTCACCCCCATAGCCCAATCAGTGATCTGCTTTGTTATTAGTTTTCATTTTCTAGAATTTCATGTAAACAGAAGATATAGTATGTAACTTTTTATAATTTAGATTTTTTTTCACTCAGCATAATCCATTTTCCTTGTCATTAACCCATTGGTTTCTCTCAAGGGGGCAACTACGATTAAAGCTGCTGTAAGCACCCATGTGCAAGTTTTTGTGTGGATATAAATTTTCAAATTCTTTGGGTAAATGCCAGGGAACAAGACTGCTGGATCATATGGTTATGCTGAGTTTTGTAAGAAACCATGAAACTGTCTTCCAAAGTAGCTGTACCTTCTTGCATTACCACCAGTGATGAATGAGTGTTTCTGCTGCTTCACTCTTTGCCAGCATCTGATGTTATTAGTGTTGTGCATTTTGACTGTTCCAATAGGTGTGTACTAGAATCTCATCGTTGTTTTGATTTGCATTTCCCTGATGTATGCATGTGCTCATGTGCTCTCCGTGTATTTTCCTTGGTGTAGTTGTCTGCTAAAGTCAGCGTATTTTCAATCTGATTGTTCATTTTCTTGCTGTTTAATTTTTAAGAGTTCTTTGTATATTTTGAATAACAATTCTTTATCAGATGTCTTTTGCAACTGTTTTCCCCTGTCTATGGCTTGTCTTCTCATTCTCTTGACACTGTCTTTCCCAGAGCAGAAGTTTTTTGAAGAATCCAGCTTATCAATTCATGGACCACGGTGTTGTATTCAAAAGGTCACCACCATAGCCTAGGTCATTTAGGTTTTTCCTATATTATCTTTCGGGAGTTTTCTAGTTTTGCATCCTATGTTTAGGCGTGTGATTCATTTTGAATTAATTTTTGTAAAGAGTGTGAGATTTACATCTAGATTTTTTTTCCACATGGTTGTCCAATTGTTTCAGTACTACTTGTTGGATATTCTTTCTCTGCTACATTGTACTGTCTTGGCACCTTTGTCAAATATCAGCTGACTATATTTATATAGGCCTGTTTCTGAGCACTGTATTCTGTTCCACTGATCTATCACCAAAACTGCAGTCTTGATCACTGTACATTTAGAGTAACTGTTGAAGGTGGGTAATGCCAGTCCTCCAACCTTCCAATACACTGAAGAGCAGTGGTGAGAAGGGATACCCTGTCTTTGTTCCTGATCTTAGTGGAAAAACTTTCACCTTCACATCATTAAGTATGGTGTTAGCAGTAGGAGGTTTTGCAGATGTCCTTTATCAGGTTGATTTAGTTCCCTTCTGTGCCTAATTTACTGAGAGTTTTTACCATGAATGGTGAAGTCTGACTTTGTCAAATTTTGACTTTACATTGACTGTGAAATGCTGCACCAGCCTTGAATACCTGAGATAAATCTCACTTGGTTGTGGTGTTATCATTCTTTTTATACCTTGTTGGATTCAATTTGCTAATATTTTCTAAGAGTTTTCATATGTTTGTTCATGAGAAATACTGGTCTGTAGTTTTCTTGTAATGTCTTTGGTTTTGCTATTAGGGTAATGCTGGACTCAATGAGTAAGGCTTTCTTCTGCAAGAAACTGTAGAGAACTGGTATAATTTCTTCCTTAAATATGTGGTTAAATTTACTAGTGAACCCACCTGGGCCTGGTACTTGTTTTGGAAAGTTATTAATTGTTGATTCATTTTAATTGATCCAGGCCCTTTCAGATTAATTCTTTTAAAAAATTTTAAATGGTTACCATAGAAGAACACCTAATGAAAAAAGAAATGTTACATATACTGTGGGTAGAAGAAAACAGGTTTCAAAATAGCATGTGTAGTGAAAAGATTCCAAGTTTTTTCAGCAACATAAATTATACACAGAAAAACTGGGGAGAAATTAACAATTCCTTTTCTTGTTTATCCACAAAAAAATTATTTTTAATTTTAAAATTATTATAAATATTTTTTAAAAGAAGCTATGAATGAGACATATGGCCTCAAAGGGTAAAACATTAAAATAAAACTACTAGTGGTATATTTTACCTATTTCTGAGTAGGCTGACAGAAGCTATGATCCACAAATCAACTCTATGATTTCTTTAACAGAGAAAAAGGTAATTCAACAACTAAAAATAATTCTGTCAGTTTCTTGAAAAACATTCAAAGTAGTGTAAAATTGGACAACATTATCAATAACAAGGATTCCGGACCCTGGAAACATACACACAACTAGGACTCCCATAAGGACTAAGGGGAGCAGAAAGAAAATTTGAAGAAATTATGGTCAAACATCCCAAATTTGAAGAAAAATGTTCATCTACACATTCAAGAACCATAATAAACTCCAGCTAAGATAAACACAAGGATATCAACGCCCCAGAGACACCACAATCAAATTCTTAAAAGCCAATAACCAACAGAAAAATCTTAAAAACAGCAAAAATAAATAAACAAACATGTACAGAAGAACTACAATAAGATTAGCAGCACTTTTTATCAGAAAATAGAGCTATACTGAAGCAATGTTCCTATATTTTATTAGAACTGTTATTAATCTGAAGTAGACAGTAATAAAGATGCATACTATAACCCATAAAGCAACCACTAATTTTTAAAGTATAAAAAAATAGAATTAAAATGGTATACAGTTGGCTCTCTGTATCCATGGATTCTGCATCCATAGATGCAAACAAAAGAGGATCAAAAATATTTCTTAAAAATATTCCAGGAAGTTCCAAAAGGCAAAAGTTGGATTTGCCACATGCTGACAACTATTTACATAACACTTACATTTTGGTATCTTCAGGTGGTCTAGAACCAATTCCCAAAACATACCAAGAGACAACTATACTACTATATACACTGCAAAATAAGGCAGTAAAGGAGAAACAGAAAAAAATTTTTAATTAAGACAAAAAAAACAAAAGCAAAATGGCAGGCATAACTCCAACTACACAGTGACTGAATTAAATAATACAGTAAGGGAGTACTGTTAAGAGGGGATTTTTTTTCCAATCCAACCAAATGCTGTCATCAAGAGATGTATGTTAGATCCAAAAATACAAACAGGCTGTAAGTAAGAGGATGGAAAAAGAGTAAATATAATAAAGTTACACTGGCTATACTAACATCAAATGAAATGAACTAAGCCAAATATTGTTTTAAAGAGACAGAGAGGGACATTTCAGGATGATGAAAGGATGAAAATTATCAACATAACATAGTAACTATAAACAGAGTATACCCAAACAAATGTCCTAAAGTAGATGCAGCCAAAACCAACAAAAACTGAGAGAGAAAAAGAAATCCAGCCAATTCTCATCACCCCTGGTAGGTGCATCTTACAATGTCACTGCACTGAGTTAGCTAACACTGAACCCCTGAATATTATTACCCACCACTAACAGTAATATAGATTACTATTACCCACTACTTTAATGAATAAAAAGAACATGTTATTAGCATCAAGTGCTTCCTGGAGTGGGTTCTCTTTAAAAGAATGACCCAGTGCAATAATGTGACTCGTTGGTTAGACTGACTGAAAGAAGACACCGACTTTGATTAAAAGCAAAACTCACACAGTAACATTAAGTACACAATTTGGTCTACATTTGCAGAACTTCTTCAAAGAAATATTGTTTCACAAAACTAATATTTGTTTTGAAGTTTCCACTTCAGTCAGAACAATGCAAGGGAGACTTTTCCCTTCATGTGAAACTGTCATCCTAAAAAGTTCATCAACATCCTTCCCCTTCCCCATTCCCTCTGGAAAAAGACATGGCTCTCATTTAAGTGTTACCATGTTGTTTTCTTCAATACTCTTTTTCTAAAAACTTTTTATAATTGAGGAACAATGGACAAATAACATTATTAATTCCAAATGCACAACATGATGATTCAATATCTGTATATATAGCTAAATGATTGTTATAGTAAGTCTAGTTAACATCCACTATGATGGTATTACAAATTTTTTTGTTCCTTTGTGATGAGGACTTTTAAGATCTACTCTAACAAATTTTCAAATATGCAATACAATATTATTAACTATAGCCACCATGCTATATATTACCACTCCCATAACTTATTTTGTAACTAGACATCTGTACCTTTTGACCTCCCTTACCTCTTCTGTCTTCCTCTGACCTCCACACCTCTGACAACTACCAATATATTCTTTGAGCTTAGGGTTTTTGGTTTTTAAAGTCTGTATATAAATGAGACCATATGATATCTTTCTGATTAATTTCACTTAGTATAATGCCCTCAAGGTCCATCTATGTTACCATAAATGGCAAAATTTCATTCTTTTTATGGGTGAATAGTATTCCATTATATATTCTATCTCACCATAGAACTGAAAGAACAAATAAATATAGTCAATTCTCATTTTTTACTCATGGCAACTGAATCCTATAAAATCTCTGCACTGAATAAACTCATATTGAACTCTTGAATATCAAATTCTGAAAAAAAGAACTTCTTTTCAGATTCTGTTTTCGTTTTACAAAAGAGAAAATGAGCATAAGTTCAGTGACACAGCTCAGTTCAGTTCAGCTGCTCAGTCACGTCCAACTCTTTGCGACCCCATGGACTGCAGCACATCAGGCCTCCCTGTCCATCACCAACTCCCAGAGTTTACTCAAACTCATGTCCATCAAATCAGTGATGCCATCCAATCATCTCATCCTCTGTCGTCCCCTTCTCCTTCTGACTTCAATCTTTCCCAGCAGCAGGGTCTTTTCCAATGAGTCAGTTCTTCCCATCAGGTGGCCAAAGTATTGGAGTTTCAGCATCAGTCCTTCCAATGAATATTCAGGACTGATTTCCTTTAGGATGGACTGGTTAGATCTCCTTGAACTCCATGGGACTCTCAAGAGTCTTCTCCAACACCACAGTTCAAAAGCATCAATTCTTCAGTGCTCGGCTTTCTTGATAGTCCAACTCTCACATCCACACATGACTACTGCCCCAATATCAAGTACTAGACATGAGACTCATATCCCTCCAACTGGCCCAGAGTCACAGCTTCCTGCACTATACTGCATGGCCTCCTACCACTTCCATTCCCAGGTCCTTTCTGAACCAGTGCTAAAACAAGAAAACAGAGCATCACTTTACATGACTTCAGCTGGGAATGTGCATGCTGGGAGACTTTCTTATTGCTCTGTGCATTTCGGCAAGACTGTGAAGAACCAGAAGTATTGATTTGGGGGTTACAAATAAACTGTAGCACACAGGCAAATTAATAAAAACAGAATCCACAAAATGAGGATAAACTGAAGTCAGAGACCTCAATGCCCTACTTTTAATAACAGACTGGAACAAGTAGATAAAAAATCAACAAGGATACTGAAGACAAACATTACAAATTCACTAGACCTAAAAGGCACCTATAGAACACTCCATACAACAGCTGAATAAAGTCTTAAGTACACATGAACATTCTGTGGTACAATCTATAAAACAAGACAAATAACCCAACTAAAGGCCAAAAAGTGAACAAACAATTCACCAAAGAAGAAATAGAATGGCAAATAACCATATAAAAAGATGCTCAACATCACTGGTAATTAGGCAAATACGAATTAAAGTCATAATGAAATGAAACTAACACCTACTATAATGGATATAATCAAAAATACAGGTAAAAACAAGTGTTGATGAGATTGGGGAAAACTGAAACCTTCATATATTGCTAGTGGAAATATAATACAGGAATACTGGAAAACATTTGGACAGTTTCTTTAAAAGTTAAACATAAAATGACCTTACAAACCAACTGATCATACCTACGTATCTACCAAGAGAAATGAAAACATGTGTCCACAAAAAGACTTATAAACAAATATTTAAAGTAGCATTATTCATACTAACCAAAAAGTAGCAACAATCAAAAATATCCATCAATTTGGTAAAAGAATAAAGAAAATGTGATGAAGCTACATAATGTAACACTATTCACCAATAAAAAGGAATGAAGTACTAATTCACACCACAACATGAATGAACCACAAAATAAACAGTATAAGTGAAACGTGGCAATTGAAAATAAACACTATCATACGATTCCATTTACAGCAAACCCATAAAATGGGCAAATCTACAGACAAAGATTATTAATGGGGCTGGGGATAAGAATGGGGATTGACCCACTGCTGGGCATACACACTGAGGAAGCCAGAACTGAGAGACACAGGTACCCCAATGTTCATCACAGCACTGTTTACAATAGACAGAACATGGAAGCAACCTAGATGTTCATCCGCAGATGAATGGATAAGCAAGCTGTGGTACATATACACAATGGAATATTACTCAGCCATTAAAAGAATGCATTTGAATCAGTTCTAATGAGGTGGATGAAACTGGAGCCTATTATACAGAGTGAAGTAAGTCAGAAAGAAAAACACCAATAACAGTATATTAATGCATATATATGGAATTTAGAAAGATGGTAATGATGACCCTATATGAGAGATAGCAAAAGAGACACAGAGGTAAAGAAGAGTCTTTTGGACTCTGTGGGAGTAGGCAAGGGTGGGATGATTTGAGAGAATAGCATTGAAACAAGTATATTATCATCTGTGACACAGATCGCCAGCCCAGGTTCGATACATGAGACAGGGTGCTCAGGGCTGGTGCACTGGGATGACCCTGAGGGATGGGATGGGGAGGGAAGTGGGTGGGGGGTGGTGGTTAGGGATGGGGAAGACATGTACACCCATGTCATGTCTGATTCATGTCATGTCATTCATGTCATTCATTCATGACTGATTCATGTCAATGTATGGCAAAACCCACTACAATATTATAAAGTAATTAGCCTCCAATTAAAATAAACAATTAAAAAAAAAAAAAAAAAAGAATGGGGATTGACATCCCTGGTGGTCCAGTGGCTAAGGCTCTGAGCTTCCACTGCAGGAGGCATGGGTGCAATCCCTGCCCAGGGAACTAAGATCCCACATGACATGGTACAGGAAGGGTGGAGGGGATACAACTGACTACAAATGGGCAAAAGGGATCTTTCTGAAGTGACATATGTTCTACAATTGGACTGTGATCAAAGTTGCACACAACTCTGTAAATTTGCTAAAATTCATTATAAAAACAGGTGAGTTTTAGGATATATGCATTATCTATACCTTAATAAAACTGCTTGAAAAGACAGACACAATTCACAGGCTCCAACAATGTTTATCACACTTTTGAATTTGCTCCAATCTTTCCACACTGTACAAACTCTTCTCTTCCCAACTTAAAATATCTCTACTAACTATTCCTCAAAACTTTTAATCCCCTCCCTCTTAAGCATGTCTTTAGTATGTATAAACTTCCCACATTTTTTTAATGGAATTCCTTCTTACTCTCTATCCACAGGAACACATAAAACCTAGCCTGTACATGTAGGGTTACTGCACTGGTGAGTCCAATACTTTTAATTTCTGTCTTTTTGCAGGGATGGGGAGTGATTACTTCATTGGCAATTTTTAAATTATCTTAAAGGCAGGCTGAAGGGGTGCAAGGGGATGCACTGAGGTGTCAAAAGGGAAATACAGACATGTAGTTTAATATACATTGGATATAATCTACTTACTATCTTGACTGTGTGAAATAGTACTCCAGTATGAACCAGAATTTATAAAGCTACTACCAATTCTGGGCCACACATTTTAAGGGGACTTAAACTGACAAAAAATGTTGCCAAAAGTGAATGACCTGCCTGGCCATATATCTAATAACTGTAATATGTGAGAAAAAAAAGTACAGGCATAGCCTCTGGTTTCCAAACTCATGAAGGGATGGGTTCAACTGAAATTAGCTCCACAGAGCAGAACTAAGATCAATGCATAAAAGTTATAGTAAACCAAAAATATGACTCATTTATATCATTACTAATTTTCTAAGACCTTAAAACTGTGTAACTCTGAGGAATTCTCTGGCAATCCAGTGGTTAGGATTCCACACTTTCAGAACCAAGAGTGTGGGTCTGATCCCGTCAGTGGCTCAAAAATAAAGAATCTGCCTGCCAAGCCAGAGACTTCAATCCCTATGTTCTGGAGAACCCACTAAAGGAGGAAATAGCAAACCACTCCAGTATTCTTGCCTGGGAAATGCCATGGACAGAGGAGTATGGGGGGCTACAGTCCATGGGGTCACAAAAGAGTCCAACACTACTCAGCCACTAAACAACCACAGGGAACTAAGATTCTGCAAGCCATGCAGTCGCACAGCAAAAATAAAACTAACGAACTCTGTTAAAGCAGAAAATATTACTACCCAACTGAGATTTAAAAAAATGACTTCCATGTTGGATGGACAACTAAATTGAATATTGGAAAAATAAGCATTTCTAAGTACTTTAAAAAACTGTAGGTTATAAAAACTACTTTTCATACATGAGCATCATGAAATTGGTTTTTCCCAAAAAAAAAAAAAAAAAGTGTTAAATGAGAGTTTTTCCTGCATCAAGTGCAGTTTCCGAAAACTATCAGTACCATATTCTTTACTATTAAGTTCTCCTGTATAGTCTCTCTTTGCATTTTGTGAAAAATAACACTATATGTTTAAGTGTTGCAATATATTCCTCTGAAAGCTTATTAAAGGCTATACCACAAGGCAAAATATTTCCAGTGAACACTTCAAATCAAATAAAGCCACAGTTATATTTATCATATAAATAGCTACACACTGAAACAGCATACTTATGCATAAATTACTTACGTTTCTGTGTCTGATACCAATGATTCATTATTGCACACATCATTGAAGGTGTGAAGCTGATTCTATACAGAAAAGAAACATATTTTTCCAAAATTATTCTTGCATGTTAGCAACTGGCAAGAAACACAGTTTGATGTATTTGATATGTAGATCAGAAAGCAATAATCAGATCAAAACTATAAAATATAAGATCATCAGATATATACTTCCCAATTAGCCTATTTTGTTTATCATTTTTAAACATGAATTCATTCCACAAGCACTACTTGGGGTTTATTTCACTGAGAATGTTAGAAAAAAGCTGAATAAGGGGGAAAAATCACAAAAATGTAACGCAAAGCAGCAAGTAATGTGTCACTGTGTGCATGACAAGTCACTTCAGTAGTGTCAGATTCTTCGCGACCCCTTGGATTGTAGGCTGCCAGGCTCCTCTGCCATGGGGATTCTCCAGGCAAGAATACTGGAGTGGATTGCCATGCCCTCCTCCAGAGGATCTTCCTAACCCAAGGACCAAACTGCCATCTCTTACGTCTCCTGCACTGGCAGACAGGTTCTTTACCACTAGCGCCACCTGGGAAGCCCAGTGAATTTCAAGAAAGGCTTCCTAGACCTATACTTTTAAGATTTGATTTGGGAGACTGCCATTGTTTTCTACATTTACAGTCTAATACATGGGTAAAATCTAGCCACTTCAGGATAACTACACTATAAAAATAGGTAGTAAATATAAAGGAGTAAATCTAATATAGACTTTTGTAAACCAGAGTAAGCATATCCATTCTGAAAAATGCAGCTAACTACTTAGCTCTAAGCAAACTGTCATGCAAGAAGACAGATTCAAGAACACCAGATTCTGGCCACCCGGCCCTCTGAGAGAACCTAATAATACGTATTCCTCACCATTTAAAACAGTATTTGCTACTGTGCAAACCAAAAGTTTCTGTTAGTCAAATTTGGCCTATGGCCCAATTATCTGTGGCTTCTACTGGAAATGAATTAGTTACTTATAATCTTCAATTCTTTTTCTCCCTGAAAACACTGCTTTCTAAATGTAAAAAACTGAACAGCTAGGACTTCCCTGGTGGTCCAGTGGCTAAGACTCCATGCTCCAAATGCAGGGGGCCTGGGTTCGATTCCTGGTCAGGGAACTAGATCTCACATGCTACAACTATGGCACCATGAAATCTGGCACAATGAAATAAATAATAATAAATGTTTTTTTTTTTTTAAAGAAGGGGGAAAATTTACAAAAAAAAAAATATGTGTGTGTGTGTGTGTGTGTGTGCGCGCGCGCGCGTGTGTGTGTATATATAAACTGAAGCAGCTGGACCTGGAAATCAAAAAGACCTAAGGTATAAATCCTTCTAAGTCCCTGCATCTTCACATTTAAAATAGGAGGAAAGAGAACACATAAGAAATGATTTGTAAGGACCACACAAAGTAATACTCTTAAAGTCCTTAGCACAATGCCAAGCATGGCATAGGTGGCTCCATAAGCAGTAGGTATTATGATGATGATAATGATAGCCTGAGAAGGCAAACAAAAAATTACCAAAAATAAAACAAAAATAGCTTACAGTTATCTGACTTAGTCCAGCCAACCTCATAGTCAAAGTAGGTGACATAAAGTACTTAAATGCAAGATCTAGGCTTTCTTTATCAAAGCACAACGTCGTGTCCAATGGTTCTTTCACTGTGCTCCACATTAAGTCAGCCATGTTGCGAGCCGCACTCTGCCTTAACTCCTGATCAGAGAGCTTGCATAAATACCTGAAATGATTCAGAAATACAACATACACAAAAACTTGCAAACTATTTCTTAATCCCACTTAAAAATTCAGTAATATTCCTTTGCTCCCTAACTTCGAAATGTTTAGTACAGTAAAACCTGACATCCTGGGATTAATATCCCCAGTCTAAACTATTTCTAAGTGATGCTTCAAGGATTGTGACCTGTGGCAATGTGTCCTTTGCTGAGAGTTCAACATAAATCAGAAACTGCGAAGTCCAACACAACATAGAAGGTGGGTGGAGGGAGGGAAGGAGAGACACAGAGACAAGTGGTTTAACATCAGATTCCAACCCGTACCTCCGGTAAAGCTTTCTATTCTCTAATACCTGTCATGTATACAGCTCTTGCTTTTAGTAAGTTTCAGTTAACTCCATACAAACAACATATCTACTTCCTGACACAGCCCAAATCCTTCAAAATGTGTACATTTTAAACAGCATTATTTGGGTTTCAAAAATCACAATCCACTGGTTTTCCTCTCAGACCCTATCTATATTATTTGGTTGGTTCCTCCTCCTCTACCCTACCTTTCAACATTACTGCTCCTTCAGGGCTCATAATGGATTGCAAAAAGACTCCATATCCCTCCCATCACTTCATACAGCAGTCTTTACAATGTGACTTCGCCACTCTTCCTATCAAAAGTGTCATTTCTCTATTTCCTTGCACCTGAACTTTGCCATGAAAGTACTTTGGCCAATGGCACAAAGAAATGTGACACAGCAGAAGCTTAAAAGCATTTGGGCTTGCTCTCTATTGCTGGGAACTCTTCAACTACCAAGAAAATGGACTCAGGAAAGCCTACTGGATGAAAGACGCATAGTTAATGCCTCAAATAAAATCCAGCCAACTGCCAAAATATGTATGAGCACCTCTCTCCACCCAAGGCCAATCCACCTGCCAACCACAAGACAAACAAATGACTTTATCTGTCCTAGAGCATTCAGGTCCAGCCAAGTCAACACAGATCGGAAGAGCTAACCAACTGGAGACCTGTGAGAAATGATAAATGGCTGTTATATTAAGCTACTAGTGCTTAAAATAGTGCTGGGTGTTTTCTTACACAGCAAAAGCTACCTGATACAGGCCTCCATCCTAGATTCACTTCTATTCTCTTTCTACATTCTCTCCCTAGATGAGTTCATTTATTTACTCCAGAAGATTCTAAAAGTGATTCTTTATGCTGACAACTCCTAAATTAATGCTGTTGTTCTAAATTACATGCTTTTACTTCCAATTTCCCACTGTCACTTAAATGTCCCACAGGCATGTAAAACTGAAGTCCTTAAACTCTCCCAGTCTTTCCCATCTCAGTTAATGATACCAAATGCAACAAGAGGAATCAAGGAGAAGAGGGTTAAGTGTCATCCACTATGCTATTCCTTTTCTTAAAACCCCACAATCATCAATCTTGTTGCTTTCTTTCTCAACTGTATCCAGTGAATGTGCAAAAGGTAACAATAACCTTGTACAAGTTTATTGCTTATCAATAATCCTTGAACAAGTATCAGTAACTTCTTTCCAGGACTACTGCGTTAACTTTTCAGTTGGTCTCCCAGCTTCTCCTTCAACCCTCCCATAATTTATGAGGCAATTTCCAAGCTACTGAAAGGCCAATCTGATCTTTTAAAAACCACTATGAGGGTTTTCCTGGTGATCCAGTGGTTAAGAATTCATCTGCCAATGCAGTGGACACACTTTCAATCCCTGGTCCAGGATGTTCCCATGCTGCAAGGCAACTGAGCCCCATGTGCCGCAACTAATGAAGCCTGTGTGCCTGGAGCCTGTGCTCTGCAACAAGAGAAGCCCCTACTCTCCACAACTGGACAGAGCCCATGGGCTTGAAGCAGTGAAGACCCAGCACAGCCACAAACAAAATAACCAAATCTTTTTAGAAAATTAAGCTATTTAAAAACAAAAAATCAGGATTCATCTACTTTAAACCCTTTAATAGACCCCACTGCTAAAAGTAAATTCAAATTCCTTGCAACAGCTTGACGGTCCTAAATAATTTTATCAATCATATCATAATCGAACTTCCCTGTACATTATTCTCTACCAATCTACTTCTAGTTTTTTAATGTCATATTCTTTCCAACTTCAAAGCCTGTGCCTTTATATTCCTTCTAGCTGAAATATGTCCTTCTAATTAATATCTGATGAGCAGATTCATGTTCTTCAGATGTCACCTTTCTGAAAGGCCTCATATTCTCTATCACCTTATATCTTTTCTTGCACAGGATTCAGCATTATCTGATTCTTTTCCTGATACTTTCTCCAATAACTTAGACAGTAACTGGAAAATAGTAGGCATTCAAATTTTTGCAAATGCAAGAATAAGAAAAATTATAAAGAACTCTTAAATATTATCAAGTAACACAATCTGAGAACACCAACAGCTTACATCCTACATTTAAACAATTCTCTATTTAAACATTTCTCTGTCTTTATCGTAGGTTTCCTTCATAGGTTGGGACTTACAAAACACAAGTATCATTTGCACCTCAATGACACCTTCTCCATACCCACAGTTACTAATCATGACCCACCTTCTAGAACTCTCAATCCACTCTTGTCATTATTTTTCTCTGTAGTACTCATGAATTTCTTATTTTTTAATTAATTTATTTTAATTGGAGGCTAATTATAATATTGTAGTGGTTTTTGCCATACACTGACATGAATCAGCCTTGGGTGTACATGTCTTCCCCATCCTGAACCCATCCCCCCCCACCTCCCTCCCCATCCCATTCCTTAGGGTATCCTTTCTTTCACACGCATTANGCCTATAAAACTTCATATATATTTGCTGTTTGAATAAATACAGCTGAATATCATGCAACCACTCTTAATCTCTCATTCTTTATACTTATGGAAAAAAAATTCCAACATGAATTGCTTAAAAGTAAACATTAAATACAAAAATACATATGTTCATTAAAAACTATAAATTGTCAATTAAATTTTCTCTGGAGAATGTGAATCCAAAGGACTTCCAAACAATATAATTCTGTACTATATATGAACAGTTTAAACACTACTATATTGACAACAAGGGGAGAAAAGTTTTGTAAACTTACCTGATAACATATGTCCTAAAAGGAATAATGTGCTGCATGACAGCAGGGATATGCAGCCATATTCTAATCTATAAAGAAACATAAAAACAATAATAATGTATAATGAATATATGAAATACATGTCTTTAAGAACAAGAACATTTAGTATTTTGCTACATCTAAAACCTAAAACTAAAATACAAGTAGTTTAACCTATACATTTTTAATACATATACCTAAAATCAACCTGAAGAATTACTATCAGCATCTTGATAAAAAGGGAGAACCATCAATCCAAGAAGTTATCTTACTACCTGCTATTCTATACCTCTTTACATGGTAGCAACCCAAATACAATAGAACTATATAATTTTTTCATAAATGATCTTAGGTTTTTTTAATTATATATTTATTTATTTATCAGGCTATATTGGGTCTTAGTTGCGGCACTCCAGCTTCTCTCTAGATGTGGCACACAGACTCAGTGGTTGCAGTGTGCAGATGAGTTTCCCCATGGCATGTGGCATCTTAGTTCCTTGACCAGGGATTAAACCCATGTCTCCTGTGTTGACAGATGGATTATTAACCACTGAGCCACATGGAAAGCCCGATATGTTAATTACACCTTAAATTTTTTTTAAAAAATGACAAGGAGGTAGAACTTGCTTTACTACATAACAAGACTTCTTTAAAAGAAGCAGAAATTAAGATAGTATGAAAAACAGCACAAGACTAAATAAATAGACAAATGGAACATACTAGAAATCTGAGACTATGCTCAAGAAGACTCATAAAGATACTTGATTTATGACAAAAGGATGCTGCAAAACAAAGAGGAAAGAACTATCTTTGCTACAAATAGTGATAGGACCAGTAGTTGGTTATATGAAAAGAAAATGAATACTAATCCCTCACATACACCACACACAGTCAATTACTATGGAATTACAGGTCAAAATGACAAAGTAACATAAAAAAACTTGCAGAAAATGGAAAAATATCTTCATAACCTGAGAATAAGATTTTTTTAACCATTAATGAAAATATTAACCATAAGGAAAAAATTTCTTATAAATTATACACCATTAAGATTAAAAGCAATCCTTAATGAAAATCCAAATTAGAATGAGCTGTCACCTCACATAATTCAGAATGGCCATTATCAAAAAGACTACAGATAACAAATGCTGGAGAGGGTAGAGAAAAGGGAACCTTCCTGCAGCATAGGTGGCAATGTAAACTGGTGAAGCCACAATGAAAAAGTCTAGATATTCTGATAAAAACTAAAAATAGAGTTACCACATGATCCAACAATCCCACTTCTGGACATACATTCTAAAAAGAAAGAAAGAAAAAATTCTAATTCAAAAGGATATATCCATCCCCAATGTCCATAGGAACACTATTCACAACAGTGAAGACTCGGAAGTAATCTAAATGTCCATCGACAGACGAATGAACAAACAAAATGGGGTATACACATTTGTTGCTGTTGTTCAGTTGCTAAGTACAACTCTTTGTGACCTCATGAATTGCAGCATGCCAGGCTCCCCATCCTCCACTAATCTCCCAGAGTTTGCTCAAATTCATGTCCACTGAGTTGATGAGGCTATCTAACCATCTCATCCTTTGCCGTGCCCTTCTCATTTTGCCTTAAATCTTTCCCAGTATCAGGGACTTTTCCAATGAGTTGGCTTTCTGCATCAGGTGGCCAAAGTACTGGAGCTTCAGCATCAGTCCTTCCAATGAAAATTCAGGGTTGATCTCCTTGCTGTCCAAGGTCTTCTCCATCAACACAATTTGAAAGCATCAATTCTTCAGTGTTCAACCTTCTTTCCTGTCCAACTCTCACACCTGGAGACTACTGGAAAAACCGTATCTTTGACTATGCAAACCTTTGTCGGCAAAGTCATATATCTGCTCTTTAATACATACACTCTCTAGGTTTGTCATAGCTTTCCTTCCAAGGAGCAAGCATCTTTCAGTTTCATGGGACTAGTCACCAGCCACAATGATTCTGGAGCCCAAGAAGATAAAATTTGTTTCGATTTCCACTTTTCCCCCTTCTATTTGCCATGAAGTGATGGGACCAGGTACCATGATCTTAGATTTTTTACAATCAAATTACAAGCCAACTTTTTCATTCTTCTCTTGCACCTTCATCAAGAGGCTCTTGAGTTAATCTTCACTTTCTGACATTAGAATGATATCTGCATATTGAGACTGTTGATATTTCTCCTGGCAATCTTGATTTGAGCTTGTCATTCATCCAGCCCAGCATTTTGCATAATGTACCCGGCACAGAAATTAAATGAGCACAGTGACAATATACAGCCTTTTCATATTCCTTTCCCAATTCTGAACCAGTCCTTTGTTCCACGTCTGGTTCTGTTGCTTTTTGACCTTCGTACAGGTTTCTCAGGAGACAGGTAATGTGGTCTGTTATTCCCATCTCTAAGACTTTTCCACAGTTTGTTGTGATTCACAAGTCAAAGGCTTTAGTGTAATCAATGAAGCAAAAGTAGGTATTTTCTGGAATTCTTCTTCACAGCACTTTAGCAGAATCATTTAGGATTTGAAACAGCTCAGCTGGAATCTGTCACCCCCACTAATTTTGTTCATAGGAATGCTTCCTCAGGCCCACTTGATTTCACTCTCCAGAATGTCTGGCTGTAAGTGAGTGGCCAAACCATCTTCGTTATCGGGTGATTAAGACTTCTTGCATAGTTCTGTGTACTCTTGCCTCCTCCTCTTTATCTCTTCTGCTTCTCATAGATCTTCACCATTTCTGTCCTTTATCAGACCCATCCTTGCATGAAATGTACCCCTGATATCTCCAATTTTCTTGAAGTGATCTCTAGTTTTTCCCATCTAATTGTTTTCCTCGCTTTCCTTGCATTGTTCATTTAAGAAGGCCTTCTCATCTCTTCTTGCCATTCTCTGGAACCCTGCATTCAGTTGAGTATATCTTTCCCTTTCTCCCTTACTTTTGGCTTCTCTTTCCTAAGCTATTTGTAAAGCCTCCTCAAACAGACAAACAGCCTTCCTGCATTTCTTTTTCTTTCGGGTGGTTTTGGTCACTGCCTGCTGTACAATGTGACAAACCTCCATCCACAGTTCTTCAGGCACTCTATCATATCTACTCTCTTCAATTTATTTGTCACCTCCACTGTATAATCATAAAGAAGTTGATTTAGTTCATACCTCAACAATCTAGGGATTTTCCCTACTCTTCAGTTTAAGCCTGAATTTTATAAGGAATCCATAATCTGAGCCACAGTCAGCTCCAGGTCTTGTGTTTGCTGACTGTACTGAGCTTCTCTACCTTTGGCTGCAAATAACATAATCAATCTAATTTCAGTACTGACCATCTGGTGATGTCCACATGTAGAGTCTCTTGGGTTGTTGGAAAAGGGTTTTTGCTATGAACAGCATGTTCTCTTGACAAAATCTCAGCCTCTGCCCTGTTCATTTTGTATTCCAAGTCCAAACTTGCCTGTCAAACTCCTGACTTCCTACTTTTAATCCTACTTCCTAATCCATACGACAAAAAGGACACCTTTTTTTGGTGTGTGTTCCAAAAGATCTTGTAGGTCTTCACAGAACCAGTCAACTTCAGTTTCTTCAGCATCAGTTGTGGCACAGACTTGGATTCCTGTGATGTTGAATGGTTAGCCTTTGAAACAAATTGAGACCATTCTGTCATTTTTGAGACTGCAACCAAGTGCTGCATTTTGGACTCTTATCGACTATGAGGGTTATTCCATTTCTTTCAATAGATTCTTACCTACAGCAGTAGGTATAATGGTAGATATAATGGTCATTTGAATAAATTTGACCATTCCCATCCATTTCAGTTCACTAATTCCTAAGATGTCAATGTTCGATCTTACTAGTTCCTCCTTGACCATATCCAGTTTACCTTAATTCATGGACCTAACATTCCAGGTTCCTACACAATACACTTCTTTATGCCATCAGACTTTATTTTCACCACCAGATGAGCATCATCTGAGCTCACCACATCTCACCACAACCAAGCATCATTTCTGCTTTGACCTAACCACTTCATGGAGAAGGCAACGGCCACCCACTCCAGTACTCTTGCCTGGAAAATCCCATGGACAGAGGAGCCTGGTAGGCTGCAGTTCACAGGGTCGGAAAGAGGTGGACATGACTGAGCGACTTCACTTTCACTTTTCACTTTCATGCATTGGAGAAGGAAATGGTAACCCACTCCAGTGTTCTTGCCTGGAGAATCCCAGAGATGGCGGAGCCTGGTGGGCTGCCGTCTATGGGGTCGCACAGAGTTGCACCGTTGTACATGACTGAAGTGACTTAGCAGCAGCAGCAATCCCTTCATTCTTTCTGAGCTCTTAGTTAATTGTCCTTTGCTCTTCCCCAATAGCATACTGGACATTCTAACCTAGGGGGCTCAGCTTACGGTGTCATACCTTTTTGCCTTTTCATACTGTTCATGGGGTGGATTCCCATTTCCTCCTCCAATGGACCACATTTTCTTTGAACTCTTCACTACAATCCATCCATCTTGGGTGGCCCGGCACAGTGTGGCTCATAACTTCATTGATTTACACAAGCCCCTTGGCCACAAGACTATGATCCATTAAGCGGGGTGTGTGTGTGTGTATATATATGATAGAATATTACTAAACCATTAAAAAAAAACAACTTGCAATTTGCAGCAACATGGGAATGGACCCAGACATTATCATACATAGTGAAGAAAGTCAGGCAGAGAAAAACAAATTCTATATCACTCATACACAGAATCCAAAAAAAATAATACAAATCAACTTCTGTACAAAATAGAACACTTATGGTTACCAAAGGGAAAGGTGAGAGGGAGGGATAAATTGGGAGTCAGCTTCACTGACTATGTGAAAGCCTTTGACTATGTGGATCACAACAAACTGTGCAAAGTTCTTTAAGAGATAGGAATACGAAACAACATTATGTTTCCTGAGAATTCTGTATGTTGGTTAAGAAGCAATAGTTAGACTCTTACATGGAACAACTGACTGCTTGAAAATTAGGAAAGGGGTAAAAAAAGGCTGTATACTGTCTCTCTATTTATGGAACTTCTATGCAGAATACATCATGCAAAATGCCGGGCTGGATAAATCACAAGCTAGAATCAAGGCTGCCAGAAGTACCAACATCCTCAGATATGCAGATTATACTGGCAGACTGTGAGGAGGAACTAAAGAGCCGCTTGATCAAGGTGAAAGAGGAGAGTGAAAAAGCTGGCTTAAAACTCAGCATTTAAAAAAACTAAGATCGTGGCATCTGGTCCCATCACTTCATGCAAATAGAAAGGGAAACTGTGAAAGCAGTGACAGACTTATTTTGGGGGGCTCCAAATCACTGCAGACTGTGACTGCAGCCATGAAATTAAAAGATGCTTCCTCCTTAGAAGGAAAGCTATGACAAACCTAGACAGCGTATTTAAAAGCAAAGATATCACTTTGCTGACAAAAGTCTGCATAGTCAAAGCTATGGTTTTTCCAGCAGTCATGTACAGATGTGAGAGCTGGACCATAAGAAAGTCTGAGCACCAAAGAATGGACATGAATTTGAGCAAACTCTGGAACACAGTGAAGGACAGGGAAGGCTGGCGTGCTGCTGTTCATGGGGTCACAAACAGTCAGACACAACTGAGCAACTGAACTACAACAATGAGATTAAAAGATACATACCACAACTTAGATATAAATAAGGGCTTATAAACAATAAGGACTTCCCTGGTGGTTCAGTAGTAAAGAATTTGCCTGCCAATGCAGAAGACATGGGATAGATCTCTGGTCTGGGAAGATCCCACATGCTGGAGAGCAACTAAGCAAGCCTTTGTGTCACAACTACTGAGCCTATGTTCCACTGCAGCCTACTCACCCTAGAGCCTGGGTATCAGAACAAGAGAACACACCACAATGAGAAGCAAGCCCCAACTCACTGCAACTGCAGAAACTGCATGCAACAATGAAGACCTGGCGCAGCCAAAAATATCAATAAACAAAAAGGTTTAAAATAAACAAGATTTACTGTACAGCACATGGGACTATGTTCAGGATCTTGTACTAACCTAAAGTGAAAATGAAGCTGTATACCTAAAAATAACATAATACTGTAAATCAACTATTTGTTGTTTCAGTTGCTAAGTTGTATCTGACTCTTTGCGACCCCATGGACTGCAGGCTCCCAGGCTCCCGTCCATGGGATTTTTCAGGCAAGAATACTTGAGTGGATTGCCATTTCCTTTTCTGGGAGGTCTTCTCAGCCTAGGGATCAAACCAACTACTACCGCTGCGTCTCCTGCATTACAGATGAACTCTTTATCACTGAGCCAGTTATATTAAAAATAATCATCTTTAAAAGATACAAGAGAATGGAAAGCAAAACCAGAGTTAAAGAAGGTATTAGTAATCCATGGATGTTAGGCAAAAGACTTGTATAAAAAAACATACAAGGAATCTCCATGTATCAGTAACGGAAAGGCAAACAATTTGATTTTTTAAATGAATTTAATAAACCTGAACTGACACTTCTCAAAAAATATTCAAATGGCTAATAGCCCATGAAATTGTGTTCAATTTCTTTAGTCATTTAAAAATACAAAAGGAGACCATAATGAGATACCACTACTCATTCATCAGGAGTATGAACACTAGATGTTTGCTTGGATATGGAGCAATGGGAAACCTCAATCCCGGTAGGAGTATAAATACAATCACTTAGGGAAACCTTAACATTAATGTGTAAGAGTGATTTTATGTATAACTTGTCATCAATAAATTCCACTACTAGATATGTATCAAAATAAAACACATGCATATATGCACCAAAAGACATCTAAGAGGTTGCTGACACCACAAAACTATTAATAATCTAAATGTCCAACACCAGTAAAACAGATCAATGGAAGTGTATTTTAAAGGAGTATTATACAACAACGAAATTGAACTACTTCAGCTACATGCAATCTCAATTTTAAATAAAACTAGCCATACATGAGGAGAAGGCAATGGCAACCCACTCCAGTACTCTTGCCTGGAAAATCTCACGGACTGAGGAGCCTGGTGGGCTGCGGTCCATGGGGTCGCTACTAGTCAGGCACGACTGAACAACTTCACTTTCACTTTTCACTTTCCTGCATTGGGGAAGGAAATGGCAATCCACTCCAGTGTTCTTGCCTGGAGAATCCCAGGGACAGAGGAGCCCGGTGGGCTTCCGTCTATGGGGTTGCACAGAGTCAGACATGACTGAAGTGACTTAGCAGCAGCAGCAGCAGCAGCAGCCATACATGAAAGATGCATTATGTGTAATTTCATATACGCGGTTCGGTTCAGTTCAGCCACTCAGTTAACATCCGACTCTTTGTGACCCCACGGACTGCAGCACGTCAGACTTCCCTGTCCATCACCAACTCCCAGAGCTTGATCAAAGTCATGTCCATCGAGTCGGTGATGCCATCCAACCATCTCATCCTCTGCCTACAATTTTTCCCAGCACCAGGGTCTTTTCAAATGAGTCAGTTCTTCACATCAGCTGGCCAAAATATTGGAGTTTCAGCTTCAGCATCGGTCCTTCCAATGAATATTCAGGACTGATTTCCTTTAGGATTGACTGGTCTGATTTCCTTGCAGTCCAAGGGACACTCAAGAGTCTTCTCCAACACCACAGTTCAAAAGCATCAATTCTTTGCTGCTCAGCTTTCTTTATAGTCCAACTCTCTCATCCATACATGCAGTGAAGTGCAGTGAAAGTCCCTCAGTCATGTCCAACTCTTTGCAACCCCACAGACTATAAAGTCCATGTAATTCTCCAGGCCAGAATCCTGGAATGGGTAGCCTTTCCCTTCTCCAGGGGATCATCCCAACCCAGGGATCAAACCCAGCTCTCCCGCATTGCAGGAGAATTCTTTACCAGCTGAGCCATAAGGGAAGCCCTTACATGACTACAAGTCATCTATACAGGACTACTGGAAAAGTCAGACCTTTGTCAGCAAAATAATGTCTCTGCTTTTGAATATGCTATCTAGGATGGTCATAGCTTTTCTTCCAAGAAGCAAGTGTCTTTTAATTTTATGGCTGCAGTCACCATCTGCAGTGATTCTGGAGCCCAAAAAAATAAAGTCTGTCACTGTTTCCATTGTTTCCCCATCTATTTGCCATGAAGTGATAGGACCAGATGCCATGATCTTAGTTTTTTGACTGTTGAGTTTTAAGTCAACTTTTTCACTCTCCTCTTTCACTTTCATCAACAGGCTCTTTAGTTCTTCTTCACTTTCTGCCATAAGGGTGGTGTCATCTGCGTCTCTGAGGTTACTGGTATTTCTCCCAGCAATCATGGTTAACCATACATGGTTAACAAGGGACAAAACTAAATTACAGTATTTAAGGCTATAAGCTTAAGTAATAAAACAGTAAAGAAAAGCAAGAAATAAAAATATGAATTGTGTTTACCTTTAAGGGCAAAGAGATGGGATAGTGACTTAGAGGAATCATAAAGGAGGCTTCTAGGGAGTTAACAGTGTTTTGTTTCTTGGCATAGTAGTGATTAGAAGGGTAGTGATTAAAAGGGGTATTCACTTTGATAAGTCATAAACCTTATTCTGTGCACTCTTCTGTTTGAATGTGTATTTCAAATTTTTTTTAAAAGGTTAACACATTCAATTATATACAAGATACATTAGATGAAAATGAAAATAGGTACAGTGACACATTTTATTTGCAGATAAAGACATCAGCGAATAAAAGTGTAAATGAAAATGACAAGGGAAAATGTCAACATTGGAAAGAAACTTATAATAGAAAGAGCTACCACTTGTTGATCCCTTAATATTCTCATTCTGATAGATGAAAAAAGTGAAGTTTATAATGTAATCAAAATTAGATAAAAAGTGGGCTTCCCTGGTGGCTCAGTGGTAAAGAATCCACTGCCAATGCATGACACAGGTTCGACCCTAGGTCCAGGAGGATCCCACATGCTGTGGAGCAACTGAGCCCATGCCAAGAGAAACCACTGCAATGAGAAGCATGGAAACTGCAACTAAAGACTAGCCTCCACTCGCCACAGCTAAAGAAAAGCTACAAAGACCCAACACAGCCAAAAAAATTAAAAAGTAAATAATTTTTAAAATAAATAAAAAGTATTAAATAATACTAAGCAAACAATACCAAAAAGATAGTACAACAGAACTACAATTCAAGCCCAGAATTATTTCTCTGTAAAATCTACATTCTTTATACTATTACAACACAAAACACTGTAAGAATCAAATTCCAAACACTATTAATCATATAATATAGGTCCTTCTTCTTTCCTTACTGTTAGTGCAGCCACAAATAAATAAATAAATAAATGAGACTTAAAGAAACCACCAGGGTTTATAATTTATAATGCACCACTAAAGGAAAACTACTCCGCTCTAAATCAACTTGTACGTGACAAGAAAATTCTGAAATTTCAATTCTGAAATGTCTATTTCAACTGCTTAAACTGATCACTAGGTGCTTTCAAACTTTTAGTGAAGACTGAAAAAAAAAGATTTCTATACTCAACTTTTTCAAAGTATAATCCAGAAAAAAAAAAAGAGTATTGTACATAATAAATCACTCATAACCTTTTTCTGGACATATAAATGCCTATTATTAATATAACAGGCTTTGTTCCCAAGATTAAAATCAATAATCAATTAAAAACAAAAATCAATAATCAATTTCGAACAGTACTTACATTAGACACAACTGTAATAAATGCATGTGCTATCAGAAATGGTAAAGTTTCAGGAGTTCCATATTCAAAGCAGTCCTTCATAAGAGAAAGGCCATTTTTCCCACAAAATAAACATACGTAACGAAGCAAATGCAATGGTACTTCTACATCCTGAAAAATAAAATAAAATTATTTTAAAACTTATCTCAGGTAATTTTCATTTTATTACCAGTACTGGAAAGATACTGGTCAGACATAAACTCAGACATGTATGAACAAAATAATAAAGATTTCCATAAATCTAAAAATGAAAAAAGATAAGCACTTACATTCATATCACAGAATGCCCCTAAAATGTTGCTTTCTTGGGTTGAAATATCCTGATTAAGAAGGAAAAAAAGAAGGTAAATGAAACTGTAGCACACTATCACATGACCATCTTTTAAAACCACAAATTTTTAAAGACAGATTTTATAAAAACTCAGATTTTACAACTATTACTCTTCATGAACAGTAATATTCCAACTGAAGTTAATACGATTCAATTCTAAAGTATACTTTAACTCTTCTCCAAAGGAATCGAACTAAGATGGAATGGAATGGGTGAATTTAACTCAGATGACCATTATATCTACTACTGTGGGCAAGAATCCCTTAGAAGAAATGGAGTACCCATCATGGTCAACAAAAGAGCACTTGGAACAATCTCAAAAATGACAGAATTATCTCTGTTTGTTGAATGGTTCTATGAAGACCTACAAGACCTTTTAGAACTAACACCCCAAAAATATGTCCTTTTCATTATAGGGGACTGGAATGCAAAAGTAGGAAGTTAAGAAACATCTGGAATAAGAGGCAAATTTGGCCTTGAAATACAGAAAGAAGCAGGGCAGAGGCTAATAGAGTTCTGCCAAGAGAAACACTGGTCATAGCAAACACCCTCTTCCAACAACACAAGAGAAGACTCTACACATGGACATCACCAGATGGCCAACACCAAAATCAGACTGATTATATTCTTTGCAGCCAAAGATGGAGAAGCTCTATAGTCAGCAAAAACAAGACCAGGAGCTGACTGTGGCTCAGATCATGAGCTCCTTATTGGCAACTTCAGACTTAAATTGAAGAAAGTGGAAAAAACCACTAGACCGTTCATGTATGACTAAATCAAATCCCTTATGATTATACAGTGGAAGTGAGAAATAGATTTAATGGCCTAGATCTGATAGAGTGCCTGATGAACTATGGATGGAGATTCGTGACATTGTACAGGAGACAGGGATCAAGACCATCCCCATGGAAAAGAAATGCAAAAAAGCAAAATGGCTGTCTGGGGAGGCCTTACAAATAGCTGTGAAAAGAAGAGAAGCGAAAAGCCAAGGAGAAAAGGAAAGATATAAGCATCTGAATGTAGAGTTCCAAGGACTAGCAAAGAGAGATAAGAAAGCTTTCCTCAGCGATCAATGCAAAGAAATAGGGGGAAATGACAGAATGGGAAAGACTAGAGATCTCGTCAAGAAAATTAGAGATACCAAGGGAACATTTCATGTAAAGATGGGCTCAGTAAAGGACAGAAATGGTCTGGACCTAACAGAAGCAGAAGATATTAAGAAGCGGTGGCAAGAATACACAGAAGAACTGTACAAAAAAGATCTTCACGACACGGATAATCATGATGGTGTGATCACTCACCTAGAGCCAAACTTCCTGGAATGTGAAGTCAAGTGGGCCTTATTTACAAAGCATCACTATGAACAAAGCTAGTGGAAGTGATGGAATTCCAGTTGAGCTGTTTCAAATCCTGAAAATGATGCTATAAAAGTGCTTCACTCAACATGCCAGCAAATTTGGAAAACTCAGCAGTGGCCCTGGAGAAGGCAATGGCACCCCACTCCAGTACTCTTGCCAGGAAAACCCCATGAATGGAGAAGCCTGGAAGGCTGCAGTCCATGGGGTCACTGAGGGTTGGACACGACTGAGCGACTTCACTTTCACTTTTCACTTTCATGCACTAGAGAAGGAAATGGCAACCCACTCCAGTGATCTTCCCTGGAGAATCCTAGGGAAGGGGAGTCTGGTGGACTGCCATCTACGGGGTCACACAGAGTCGGACACAACTGAAATGACTTAGCAACACCAACAGCAGCACCACCAGTGGCCCCAGGACTGGAAAAGGTCAATTTCATTCCAATCCCAAAGAAAGGCAATGCCAAAGAATGCTCAAAGTGAAAGTGAAAGTGAAGTCGTGTCCGACTCTTTGCAAACCCATGGACTGCAGCCTACCAGGCTTCTCCATCCATGGAATTTTCCAGGCAAGAATACTGTAGTGGCTTACCATTTCCTTCTCCAGGGGATCTTCCCAACCCAGGGATCGAACCTGGGTCTCCCACATTGGAGGCAGGCACTTTAACCTCTGAGCCACAAACTACTGCACAATTGCACTCATCTCACACGCCTGTAAAGTAATGCTCAAAATTCGCCGAGCCAGGCTTCAGCAATACGTGAACCGTGAACTTCCCAGATGTTCAAGCTGGCTTTAGAAAAGGCAGAGGAACCAGAGATCAAATTCCCAACATCTGTTGGATCATCGCAAAAGCAAGAGGATTCCAGATAAATATCTATTTCTGTTTTACTGACTATGTCTTTGACTGTGTGGATCATAATAAACTGTGGAAAATTCTTTAAGAGATGGGAATATCACACCACCTGACCTGCCTCATGAGAAACCTGTATGCAGGTCAGGAAGCAACAGTTAGAACTGGACATGGAACAACAGACTGGTTCCAAATAGGAAAAGCAGTACGTTAAGGCTGTATATTGTCACCCTGCTTATCTAACTTATATGCAGAGTACATCATGAGAAACGCTGGGCTGGAAGAAACACAAGCTGGAACCAAGATTGCCGGGTGAAATATCAATAACTTCAGATATGCAGATGACACCACCCACATGGCAAAAAGTGAAGAGGAACTAAAAAGCCTCTTGATGAAAGTGAAAGAGGAGAGTGAGAAAGTTGGCTTATAAAGCTCAACATTCAGAAAACTAACATCAAGGCATCTGGTCCCATCACTTCATGGCATATACATCAGGAAACAGTGGAAACAATGTCAGACTTTATTTTGGGGGATCCAAAGTCACTGCAGATGGTGACTGCAGCCATAAGATTAAAAGACACTTACTCCTTCGAAGGAAAGTTATGACCAACCTAGACAGCATATTGAAAAGCAGACATTACTTTGCCAACAAAGCTCCGTCTAGTCAAGGCTATGGTTTTTCCAGTGGTCATGTATGGATGTGAGAGTTGGATTGTGAAGAAAGCTGAGCGCCAAAGAATTGATGCTTTTGAACAGTGGTGTTAGAGAAGGTTCCTGAGAGTCCCTTGGACTGCAAGGAGATCCAACCAGTCCATCCTAAAGGAGCTCAGTCCTGGGTGTTCATTGGAAGGACAGATGCTGAAGCCGAAACTCCAATACTTTGGCCACCTCATGCGAAGAGTTGTCTCACTAGAAAAGACCCTAATGCTGGGAGGGATTGGGGGCAGGAGGAGAAGGGGATGATAGAGGATGAATTGGCTGGATGGCATCACCGACTCAATGGACATGAGTTTGAGTAAACTCCAGGAGTTGGTGATGGACAGGGAGGCCTGGCATGCTGCGATTCATGGGGTCGCAAAGAGTCAGACACGACCGAGAGACTGAACTGAACTTAGTTTAGTGGTTTTGAAACTGTTAATTCTCTAGAGGTATACTCAGAAGTTTCACAAGGTGTCTCCAGAAAATAAGATTTAAACTACCTGAAAGCATCTCATCCACTGTAGGTGTGAATAAAAGCTAGTATGACTTTCTGAATGATAATGTTGCAGTTACCTAACAATGTTTAAAATGTACATTCCCTTTGACCTAGCAGTTCATCTTTTGGTTATTTCTCCTAAACAACTAGTAAAGAATATGCATACTGATGCTCAAGGAAATTATTTATAACATCTCAAAATTAGAAACAACTTAAATATCCATCAACAGGATGGCTAAATAAATGGTGACATAACCATCACGGGTCTTATGCAGTCTTCAAAAATAATAAGGCAAAATGGCATAAGAGATGATCTTTTTGGAATGATAAAAATGTTCTCAAATTGAAATGTGGTAATGGTCCATAAATTTATGAAAATAATATATATTTTAAGCAACTAATTTTTAGGGTGATTAAGGTATATCTTTACCGTTAAAATAAGGTGAATTTTTAAAAAAGTGAATTCCATATGCACATGAATAAAAAGATAACATACTTGTTAAAAGTAGAAATTATAAACATGATCTGATTTTCATAATTTTTTAAATGCTTGAAGAAATCTGAACTAATTTCATAATTTTTTTTTAGGAAAAGATGGAGAAATTGGAAGTTTCAAAGCTTTTTAAACACTATTTTGTATAGTCTGTGTTTTAGTCATACTGAAGCTGCTACTTTCATAATCAGAAAAATATTTTCAGCTGAAAAGTTAGCTGCCAAAGGAACCTATTCATTCATTGCTGTTACCCATTTTAAACATTTAAGTTTGACTGCTGAAATCAAGTTTGAAAACAACTGATTATACATAAAACTCTCAGAACATAGAAGAACAATCTAAAAAAATTCTCAGACAGGTCAAAACACTTGTCAAAATAACTATACCAAAGTATTCGCAAGCCTCTACTACCAGGGCCATGGTTAAAGTTTTAAGTTATTCATAACAAACCTTTTGTCTTAAAAAAATTTCAGAATATAAAAATTCCTGTGGTATTACTAAATATAAATCATGGACCAGATGAACCATGCTAGAATATCAGATTGAAATAAGATTTCTAGCACTTATCATGGACCAAGTGAGAAATTCTCCTAACAGAATTCTATTCTGGTGTGCCCAGTGTTACTCATGGACTTGGTCACAAGTATTCTGGCTCCTCAAAAGATCTGTTTTACCATTTCATATTTCTACTCTGGATACACAAAGCCACTACCCTAAGGTGGTTTTATAATCTCATTTTAAGTATTATGCAGAGTCAACATGGGTTAACAAAGTTAACAAAACTCCATATAGCCAAAGCTATGGCTTTTCAAGCAGTCCTGTTCAGATGTGAGAGATGGACCATGAAGAAGGCCTAGCACCGAAGAACTCATGTTTTTAAATTGTGGTGCTGAAAATACTCTTGAGAGTCCTTTGGACAGCAAGGAGATCAAACCAGTCAATCTTAAAGGAAATCAACCCTGAATATTCACTGGAAGGACTGACGCTGAAGCTTAAAGGCCAATACTTTGGCCACCTGATGCCAACACCCAATTCGTTGAAAAAAACCCTGATTCTGGGAAACACTGAAGGCAAAAGGAGCATAAGGCAGCAGAGGATGAGATGGTTGGATAGCATCACCAATTCAATGGACATGAACTTGGGAGAACTTCCAGGAGATGGTGAAACACAGGGAGGCCTAATGTGCTATGAGCCAGACATGACTTGGTGACTGAATAACAAGAGAGGGCATGATCTCTCTTCTAATTTTTATACTCATTTCACACTGAGGAAAAACCATTAGGGCAATAATTCATTGGCTAGAATTACCTATATTATTCAGGATTAGGAAAACAATGTCACTGGCCTCCACAAACTTTTTCTGTGAGTTGTTGTTGTTCAGTTGCCCAGTCGTGTCTGACTCTTTGAAACCCCATGAACTACAGTATACCAGGCCTCTCTATCCCTCACCATCCCCCTTACTCAAAGTTCATGTCCATTGAGTTGGTGATGCCACCCAGCCACCTCATCATCCTCTGATGCCCTTTGCTCCTTCTGTCCTCAATCTTTCCCAGCCTCAAAGACTTTTCCAGTGAGCCAGCTGTTCACACCTTCTGACCAAAATACTGGAATTTCAGCTTCAGCATCAGTCCTTTCAACGAGTACTCAGGGTTGATTTCCCTTAGGATTGACTGGTTTGATCTCCTTGTTGTCCAAGGGACTCTCAGGAGTCTTCTCCAGCATCACAGTTTGAAGGCATCAGTTCTTCAGTGCTCCGCCTTCTTCATGGTCCAGCTCTCACAACTGTACAAGACAACTGGGAAGACCACAGCCTTGATTATACGGACCTTTGTCAACATAGTAATGTCTCTGCTTTTCAACACACTGTCTAGGTGTGTCATAGCTTTCCTGCCAAGAAGCAAATGTCCTCTGATTTCACGGCTGCAGTCACCATCCGCATGTATGGATGTGAGAGTTGGACTGTGAAGAAGGCTGAGCGCCGAAGAATTGATGCTTTTGAACTTTTGTGTTGGAGAAGACTCTTCAGAGCCCCTTGGACTGCAAGGAGATCCAACCAGTCCATCCTAAAAGAGATATGTCCTGGATGTTCATTGGAAGGACTGATGCTGAAGCTGAAACTCCAATACTTTGGCCACCTCATGCGAAGAGTTGTCTCATTGGAAAAGACTCTGATGCTGGAGGGATTGGGGACAGGAGGAGAAGGGGATGATAGAGGATGAATTGGCTGGATGGCATCACCGACTCAATGGACATGAGTTTGAGTAAACTCCGGGAGTTGGTGATAGACGGGGAGGTCTGACGTGCTGTGATTATAGGGTCGCAAAGAGTCGGACACGACTGAGCAACTGAACTGAACTGACAGCTTCCATTTTGCCTTCCTGGATCAATGCTAAGATTATCGTGTAAGGAAGCCAGGCTACCCTAGTAAAGAATGAGAGGTCATGCAGAGAAAAATCCAGGAGCCCTCAGGAGCAGCCAGCACAATCAGACATGTGAACGACACCATCTTGGACTTTCAAACCCATTCAACTCCCAAAATAAAGGCATCTGCGTTAAGTGAGGCCATACAAAAACCAGCAATGGAATTGACCAGGCAAGCCATGGAATTATGAGAAATAATCACTACTGTTTTAAGCCATATTATAATACATTATCACATAACTCTTTCAATTCCAACTATCTGGAGAAATAAATGCCATTATCTAAATAAACCTAAGATGGAAAAGCTTGTGTAAGTATCACTAGTGGAGGAGAGAAGGAGAGAGAGTGGGAGGGAGAGAGAGAAAAAAAATCACTGGTGGAATAAGTAAAGCATCTTGAGTGCAAAAGAAAATACTATTTTTTAAAACTAGTAATTACAGATAATTTGTTAAGCATTTTTTCTTTATAAAAGGAATTCCAAATTCTGTTAACCTACATTTCTAAGAATGAAATCCCTTCTTCTTTTTCCTCAATTACTAGTTTTTGAAAGTCACAGTAAGTAAAGCATAGGTATACATTAGCAAAATATCTATCACTGATTGAGTTCAATTTATAAATCTTTCCTTAGAACTACACTGGGCAAATGTTCAACACAAGTCACTACAGAAATGCTCAGAAGAAATCCAAGAAATCCAAAATAATTTTTATAACAATAGTGATTTTTATAATTTTCCATCAATAATGAGTATCTTCATATTTATTCATAAGTGAAAAATTACCAACATCACCATGACTTGGTATTACTTAAAATTCACAATACCTATTTTTACATACCTCTATAGTAGGATGAGTATTATGCTTGTAAGCAGTATATAAGGGAAACTGAATCTGAAAAATTTTTGCCACACACAGTAAGAGTTTTTCCTTTTCATCTGTACTCCACAAACTAAAAGGATCAGAGTTTTTTGAAGATTCTTCCTCAGTTAGATTACAAATTCTTGTAGAGTTTGATTTTTTTTCTATTGATTTTTGTCTTTCTGTACTTCCTTCATTACATTCTCTTTCTATATTCTGTGGTTCTTCCGCTTGATTACTCTCATCTTGCCATGTGGAATCTATGTTGATAGTAGTAGAATGTTTACAAAGCTGATCTCGGAGCACTTGAACTTGGGCAATCACTAAGTTAATAAGTGCACACACTACTTGGTTAAAAATCTCCAAATGCTTATACTCTTTGAAGCAGCACAGACATTGCCTACAAGAGAAAAAAAAATTTTAATTGATAAATGCTTCCTAAAGAGGCAACAATTACATCCTTCTAAAAAACAGTATGAAGAAAGTAAATACTAAAATATTTTTTTCAAATAATTGTTATTTCCTCCCTTCTGATAGAGTAGCACTATAAAAACTTTAAAAGACAGCATCACACCAAAAACTGATATTTGTAAAAAGTCACTAGATTAGACTGACAGCTATCATCTTCAGTTTTATATTTTATCTATCCCTCCAGACTTCCCTTCCCTTGTAGCTCAGTTGGTAACAATCTGCCTGCAGTGCAGAAGACCTGGGTTCATTCCCTGGGTTGGGAAGATCCCATGGAGAAGGAAATGGCAACCCATTCCAGTATCCTTGCCTGGACAATCTCATGGACAGAGGAGCCTGGTGGGCTGCAGTCCATGGCGCTGCAAAGAATCAGGCACAACTGAGCGACTAACACTTACTTACTTATCCCTCCAGACAAAGAACTATTTAAGAACAAGAATTACGGCTGTATCTTTGCTTCTCTAAGTAGTAAGTACTCAATGCATGTTTAATAAGTTATTACGAAAATGGCTATAATAAAATACCTTGTTGGTAAACTTGACTCATTATCTTACATAAGGGATTTTGCTGTCAAGTAATAAAAAAATTTACATTTTGGAGGGGAGAATGGATAAATGTACATGTATAGCCAAATCCCTTTGGTGTTCATCTGCAACTATCACAACACTGTTCGTTAATCAGCTATACGCCAACAAAAGCTTCTTTTTTTAAGTTACATTATTTGCAGGGGACTACCCTGGTAGTACAGTAGTTAAGTATCTGCCTTCCAAAGGAAGGATGCAGGTTCAATCCCTGGTTGGGGAACTAAGATCCCACATGCCACAAGAAGCCCCTGCATCACAATGAAGATGCAGCAAAGCCAAAAAAAAAACACGTTTACATAAAATTAAAAAAATAATTTTCTTGAGATTTTCCTGGCAGTCCAATGGTTAAGACTCTGTGCTCACATTCTGGTCAGGGAACTAAGATTCCACATGCCAGCTATGCAGTAGCCAAAAATAATAATTTACTTGAAGGCTATTTAGAAGGACATTCCTACCTATCTGGCAGATCAAAAGTGTTTAGGAATAACACACACACACACACACACACACACACACACACACACACTTACTTCAGTTCCAGTAAAAAACAAGAATAAAAATAGTAAGAGTCTAATTATTACACATAATTATAGTTCTCTTAGACATGTTCAGTTAGAACTGCTGCTGCTGCTAAGTCGCTTCAGTCATGTCCCACTCTGTGTGACCCCAGAGACGGCAGCCCACCAGGCTCCCCCATCCCTGGGATTCTCCAGGCATGAACACTGGAGTGGGTTGCCATTTCCTTCTCCAATGCATGAAAGTGAAAGTCAAAGTGAAGTCGCTCAGTCATGTCCGACTCATAGCGACCCTATGGACTGCAGCCTACCAGGCTCCTCCGTCCATGGGATTTCCCAGGCAAGAGTACTGGAGTAGGGTGCCAGTGTCAGTTAGAACAATGCCTAGCATTTTATAGATAATCAAAGGGGTCTGGTGAGTCAATAAGTAAATGATACACAAGTATCACATTATAATGTATCCAAAGACAAATGACAGTTAAGCAACTATCACAAATTGCATCTATTTATCAAAACAAATCAAAACTCTTATTGAACCAAAAAGATCACCAACTTCCTGGACAGCCATGTCAGAATAATTTCATTTTCTCTAAGTGTGGAAGATTTGAAGTATATCCACAATTCTTTAACACTCTTCCCTTTAAAAAGGGAAGCCCAATTTTCCTCCTCTTGAATGTGGACTGGACTTAATGACCAATGAACGGAATGTGGCAGAAATGACAATATATGACATCTAAGACTAGGTCATAAAAGACCTTGCTTCTGCCTTGCTCTTTTGGATCACTCACTCTGAAGGAAGCCAGCTAACATATAAGACACTCAAGGAGGCCAAAGCAAAGTCCACGTGAGAAAAAACTAGCCTTCCACTAACCACCCATTTGCCAACCATGAAAGGGAGTCAGCTTAGCAATAGATCCTCCGGCCTCATGTAAGGTCATGACTACAACCGGAACCAACCAACTAAGCCACTTCCAAAGTCCTATTCATACAGTGATTGATGATAAATGTTTATAATTGAGATAATAAATGTATCTCTCAGGATAATAAATGCTTGTGTATTTTTTTTTTTCAATTATTTATTTGGCTGTGCCAGGACTTAGTTGCAGCATGAAGGACGTAGTTCCATGACCAGGGATCAAACCCAGGCCCCTGCATTGGAAGCACAAAGTCTTAGCCACTGGACCACCAGAGAATTCCCTATAGTTATTTTTAAAACATTAACTTAGGAGTACTTTGTTACACAGAAATACATAAATGATATATCAGGACTATTTTCTAGATGGCAAAATGAAAAGAATTTTATCTCTAAGGCCTCCTCCAGCTTTAAGTTCTATAATATTACAATATCTACAAGAAGAAAAATAAACACATTAATCAACATTTTTCTGATGAATAGCTTCTTTCTTTAGGTTTAGGAAAAACCAAGGTCAAAGGGAAGAATCACACATTTGACTATCTTTAGTGAAAATGGCATCTTGAGTTTCTCCTCAAAAAACAAACTTAAGATTAGATTTCAGATCAGTAGAGCCAAGGAGTTAGTCAAATTTACTTTAAAAATTCACTGTCAGGGATGGACCTAGAAATTATCATACTAAGTGAAGTAAATCTGACAGAGAAAGACAAATATCATATGATAATCTCTTATACGTGAAACCTAAAAAAAAAAAAATATACAAATGAACTTATTTACAAAACAAACTCAGACTTCAAAAAAGAATTTATGGTTGCCAAAGAGGAAAGGTAGGGGGGAGGGATAATTTATGAACTTGGTATTAACATATATATACTACTATTTATAAAACATAATCAACAAAGACCTACTATACAGCACAGCAAACTCTACTCAATATTCTGTAATAACCTATATAAGAAAAGAATCCGAAAAAGAATAGATATATGCATAACTGAGTCACTTTGCTATATACCTGAAACCAATATGGTAGAGCAACTATACTCCAGTATACAATAAAATTAAGAAATAATAAAATTAAAATTCACTATCATGATATGAGCATTAAATTGTTTGATAACTGACTAGGAAACTAATCTTAAAATACTAAATTAATATATGAACAAAGTAACAAACTGGATCTAGTTCCTTACAGATGTAAAATATACACGTTCAAGGAGAGTTGAGGTTCTAAGTGAAACACACACACAAACACATATCTTTAAAGTAATTATATACTATATAAATTATACACTGTATTGCCTACTCAATTCTGAGAAGTCTAGGTATCTGAATTCTCAATTCAGCATGTCTCTCTGTATCCACACCCACAATACGAGGGAAAAACATTTAGTTTAAAACAAAAACATCACTTTTTTCAGTTAAGCCCAATCTGATTTTACAAATAAATTTATTTCTTCTATGTTGTAAATCACACTACAAATATACATAAGGAAAAAAATCATTAAAGAGATAATGGAAGAAAAGATGACAGCAAGAAATTCTGGATGATAGAAAAGGGAGGAAAACTAAGTAACTGTGTTCCAAATAAACAAACTTACAAGGGGCCCCAGGAGAAAACTATCAGCAAAAAGATTCACCCCACAGAACACTGGAAAAGCTCAGGACTGAAGAGCTTCAGACACCTCAGAAGGCAGAAATAAAGCATAATAGGAAATAGGACTAAATGAAAGGTACTGTTAAAACCTGCAGGCTCCCATTCCAGACAGCAAGAATACTACCCCTACCTGACACAGGAAAAGAAGAAATCTTACTGTACATAAAATGAACAAGATAAACTCAGGAACATAAGACACTGAAGAAGGTGGAGATATAAGAAAATGAAAGTGAGAAATATGTAAAATTATGATTGAATGGTGAACCTCCCTCAAGTATCCTCTGCCCAACCATCAGATTAATGTATCTCAAGGGGAAAGACTTAGAAAATGTGAACAATGCAAGAGAAAACGGCTATAATAAAGTCTGCTCAACATTTACCACATCATACAGTACAGGCCAAAATCTGAGATGCCCCATTCACACAGAACTTGCAGTCTATTTTTCAGTGGCCCTTCCTTAACCATGAAAAGATAACCAAGGATACTAAGACTTTCCAGGAAAAACTTTGTGTCACTAAAAACAGATGAAAGCAAACAAAAGAAATTTAGAGGCAATAGATAAAATGCAGCAAGAAAAAAGGTTTTAATTTATATCCTCAGAGAAATGAAAGATACTCAATTACCGAAACAGAATACTGTTAAAAAACGCATTCCAGTTACAAAACAGAGCCATTTAATGTGTACAGATATGCACTATATAACTTTTGCTTATATATCATTCACAATTTAAAAAGAAATTAAAATTACATCAATTTGTAAAATTCAATAGAAGATCCAGAGGTAAAACTGGAGAAATCTCCCAGAAAGTAGACTAGACAAAGAAAAATAATGGGGAGAAAAAGAAAAACTATCAATCAAGGAGGTATAATTTCTGACTGATATTTGCAAGAAGACAGCAGAAAATACGAGCTAAGGAAACTATGAAATAAAAATAAACTTCAGAACTGAAAACCTATCAGAACACATATCATCATGAAATTTCTAAAGCCAAGGAGGGATAAAGATCCTAAAAGCTTGCAGGAAGAGTGAAAAGAGTGACATGGAAAAGCTCAGGAATAAAAACAGTGCATACTTCCTCAAAGTAATACTAGGAGATAAAATACAATGGAATAACACTTTCAATATTCTGAGAGAGAATAATTTTCTATCTAGTATTCTGTATCCAACAAAAGTTATCAATAAAATAAAGGTAAGGGCAGAAGAGACATTTCTTTTTTAGGCCACAAAGGTCTAAAAACCATTTATATCCCTGGTAATTTTTCTCAAAAAACACATCATCCAAACAAAACAAAGAAGTAAACTAATAAAGATGGCATGCAATCCATGAAACTAGAGATCCAATACAATAGAAAAGCAAAAGAAATTTCAAGGATGATCTAAAGAGAAGATAGCTGTCTCAGTAACCCTAATGAGAAATCAATACAGACTGGAGTAGGAAGATGAAGTCCAAAGGAGATGGAGGGAAGGGAAGAAATAACAGATCACTTAATGATGTATAAAATATAAAAACTAGTACTAAGAAAGGCTGTAGATTTGGGGGAAGAATAAGTGATTCCCACCCAGAAAATTAATCAAATGAAAAACAAGCCACTAAACTCAATGAAACAAAGAATAACAAAAGAAAAACAACAATTTATATCTTTTAAGATATAAAGTGAATCACAGAATCTTTTTTGGCAATCACTGAGCAATTATTTTCATTTTTAGAACTACTTCAAGAACTGACATAACTATATTGAGAGGATGGGGAAGATTAAGTGGGTGAAACCGTTATGCATCAGAAAAGGAAGTTCACAAATTATATCTAAAATTAATAAAGCAATAGTATTATGATTTTTTAATATAACTGAAATATAATTACTATTTCAGAAAATAAGTTAATGTCAAAACCAACATTTTAAAGAGTTGAAAACGAAAATGGGGCTGAGAAGACAGGAGACAATGGACTTTTTTACAGGCCTTTTCCTCCCATTTTATTTTTTAAACTCTACACATATTGCTTTGTATTTATTTGTATGCCAAAATCATACATTACCTTTGACTACCTGAGCTTATCCTATTTTAGTCTCAGTCCTACACCTATTACTACCAGCCTGATAAGACTTTATTACTTAAGTAGAGTTTTGTGGGGCCTATGTGAGTGGAGTACACTTACACTTAAGAACACACAATGATAAAAATTTCTAAATGAGAACATAAAATGCATGTGTGCTCAGTCACTTCAATCATATCTGACTCTTTGTGACCCTATGGGCTGTAGCCCTCCTGGCTTCCTCTGTCCATGGGATTCTCCGGGCAAGAATCGTGGAGTGGGTTGCCATTTCTTACTCCAGGGAATATTCCCAACCCAGGGATCAAACCCATGTCTCCTGCATTACAGGTGGATTCTTTATCCATTGAGCCACTTGGGAAGCCCCCAACATAAAATATGTAGCATTAATTAATATAATAAAAATACTAACTACACATTCATGAGGAAGCTATATGTCAAAATCAAACTATTTCAACCTGGATTCCGTAATTTGATCTAACAAATATTCCAACAGATCTAACATGTGCCTGGCCTGGTAATGCTAAACATGAGAAAACTGTTCATCTACAGTATCCAACCTTAGCAAAAGCTTATTTATGAGCTAATTTCTGAAAAGCACTACTCTGAATAGTGGTATCAATATCCCACTGGCCACATTTCTTAATGCCAAAATAAAGACTAAACTCTTAAACAGCGGAGAATATACATTAACCTATTCAAAAGCAGTAGTATCTAAAAACATTCTAAAACAGTTTTAAAATAAAGCTGATTAAAACAATGAAAATAAGCAATAGCCTCAAATATTTATTAAGTAACAAATGACAAATAAGAAAGGTACAATTTTTAGCCTGAAAATACAAAGAATCACCCCCTACCTAGCACTCAGAATTCTTTCAGGGGAGAAATAAGATAAGAAACTAGACAAGCAGGAGACAATGAGGAAACTTGAATGGCTACTAAGACATCTTCAAGATATAATAAGCCTATTTTATAATAGGCTTTAAACAAGTCAAAAAAAAAAATCTGGCAGCAATTCCAACAAGAAGGATTTTGCCTTGTAGGATCAATGCCTTCATCATTAATGACATTTCCTTTCAGATCCATATATGCTCTTTTCCAAATTTATATTCTTAAATTTATTCTAATATTCTCTCCCCATTCTCTGAGAATTCATTTTATTTCCATTTCATTCCAATTTCCCATTCCAACAGTGATAAAATAATGATAATCTGTTAAAGTAACATACATAACTAACTTCTTAAATCTTACAAAGAAGTGACAGCTATATTAATGTGATGAAGCAATTAAAAATGACGAAATAAGGATGACACAGTCATTCTGTTGTGCACCTAAAACTACCATAACATTGTTAACTGATTATATAAAACAGTTTAAAAAAATATTTGATGATATAGAGACTGACCACAGTTCATATGAAAAAAATCAGATTATAAAAGATACAGTTTTATAATCACATTTTTGTAAAACTTTAAACTGTACTGTTTCCAATCTTACACCAAGGTTATGCCAAAAAAAATGTACCCGTTGTTAATCTGGTGATGACATATTTTTCTTTTAAACTTTGATCTTCTGTATTTTCTAAAAAGATTTTCACAGTAAGTATATCCTTTAAACAGGAAAAAAAATATAAATATTAAAGCCTTCGAAATTTATATAAATATTAAACTTTTAACATACTGCGTTTTCAAGTAAACGTTCTCTTTCACCTATATACTGGCCAATCAATATATCAGAAAAGTGATTCTTCATCATTCATAATCTTGTGAAAGTTAACACTTTTCTCCCAGAAAACCTATAAAGAACATTTTGTATGAGATGTCATGGGTCCATTTATGCACGAAGGTACACTGATGCACCTTCCATAGTCATGAGCCACCAAGTTAAGAATTTCTTTTGTAAATTCAGTTCAGTTGCTCAGTCGTGTCCGACTCTTTGCGACCCTACGAATCGCAGCATACCAGGCCTCCCTGTTCATCACCATCTCCCGGAGTTCACTCAAACTCACATCCATCAAGTCAGTGATGCCATCCAGCCATCTCATCCTCTGTCATCCCCTTCTCCTCCTGCCCCCCAATCCCTCCCAGCATCTAAGTCTTTTCCAATGAGTCAACTCTTCACATGAGGTGGCCAAAGTACTGGAGTTTCAGCTTTAGCATCATTCCTTCCAAAGAATTAACTTTGTCTTATTAGTAGCTAATTATTCCCTGTAAGAACCACAATCTTAACCTAAGCAACAATATTTTTTGATGCCCTAGAGAGAAATAGGAGCAGGGAGGGCAGAGCAGGCGAATAGGCAACAACTTTTACTATACAGCACTGCAATCCAACTGGATGTTTTACTGTCACTTCTCTACCAGTATGAACGATTAAAAGTGTAATATTCTACTTTTTGGTACTTTTTACTATCAGCTAAATAACTATCGCTAATTATCAACATGTGAACAGCATTATAAATACGACAAACTGTTTTCCAATTTGACATTTCATTATTTAGCTTATGTACCCCTTCAACATACATTTCATTTTCTAAAATAAGTTTTAACAATTTTAATTAAAATAAGTGTTTAATTAAGTTCCTTTGTTTAGATACTGTACTAAGTATCTTGTTTCTTCAACCTCATGAAGACAGTAGTAGCTTTATTATTCCTCATTTCACAAGTAAGGAAGTAAGAGTTTACAGAAGTTAGCTAATTTGTCATAATCACCTAGTATACAGGTGATGGAGGACTGGAAGCCACATCTACCTGGCTCCACGGCCACACTCTTAACCACTATATTCCAGAAAAACATCAGATAAAAGGCAGAGTCTCTACATTGAGAGCTACAAATTACTGCCTAAAACTGTACATATCAAAATTTCCTTTATATTTTCATTCCCAATCCAAAGACTCCAAGTTAAAGTTTCCTGATACAAGGATTAAGAGTATACAATCTAGGATAAATGTGAACTAGGGAAGGACTCATTCGGCTCCACTGATAACTAATGCTGAGGTGCCAGGAAAATGGTAATTCTCTGAATTTCATTTTATTTAGTGGCACCCTTATAAATCCTGTAATCAGGAATAAGATTTTATCCCAGTAAAGAAGATGTTCCTACCAAGCTGTAGCTGCAATAAATTCAAAATTATGACTCAAATGTATCATTTCTCAGCAAATACTTTAGATTCTTAATGTTAATTTTAAATCATTAGTATTACAAAATATCCAATCATCTATCTTACCCATAATGAAAGGGACAAACAGCAAGCACAGATAAACTTAAGTCAAAAGAAACTCAGGTCAATGAGACTCAGCAAAGAGATGCCCAATAATAATGGCATTTATGTTTTAAAATCTACAATCTTTTTGGAACAAATACAAGCACTGCTTTATTGACAAGAGAGAAAGAAAACACAGGATAAAGGGATGTTACTATAAAGCAAATGCTGTTTGAAATTAAACTATTCTGATAAACTCCATGATCAGTCTGTTACCTCATGACATTCACCTCTCTTATTACTGTATTTAATGTGTTCGTTAATCACTGCACACAATGCTTCAAACATTTTCTTTTCCCAGAAAATTTCAGAAGAGCTAAGAATCTTTAAACAAATAAGTACATAAGTAAAAGAATTTTTTAGCCAGGACCAGCTAAACTCATGTTGAGGAACAGTAATTTGCAAATCCCTGCTTTTCACTGTGGTTATATTGACTGTTCTGTACAATTTTATTCTCTCTCTCTCTATATATATATATATGAAATTTAAAAATTAACCTAATATACATTATTATGGAAGGAACAAATAGAAAGTAGCTTCCAGAACGGTCAAAGTGTCCTCTACTATAATACTGTTTTAAAAGATTAAGTTTGTTATAATCTCTAGCTATGACATAATGATTGTTCAATCTCTCAAAATAATTATTTTTTACCATTTCAATCATTTCCATGTTTCTAAGTAATGACAGAATCATTCCCATATTTCTAAACAATTCATGTTTTAAAAACAAAACTATGAATGATCCCAAGAATAACTGGAGAAGAATTAATATTGATAAACTGTGATTTAATGACAAAAGGTATATAAACCAAAACCCTAAAGAAAAAATTTGATGACAATGTTAATTTAAAATACAACAAGGGGGAATTCCCTGGTGGTCTAGTACTTGAGCTTCCACTGCAGGGGTACAGATTCAATCTCTGGTCAGGGAACTAAGATTCCATAAGCCCTGCAGCATGGCCTAAATGAATTAATGAAGCTTTTTTTAAAAAAAGAATATAACTAAAAATTCCCTGGCGATCCAGTGGTTAGAACTCCATGCTTTCACTGCCAAGAGTGAAAGTCAATCCCTGGTTGGGGAACTAAAATAATATAAAGACACATGGGGGTGACCAAAAAAACAAAAAATTAAAATATAAAATAAAATACAACTCACAAAGTTAGTCTTCAAAGTACTTAAAGACGCATACCTCTGTGTCCAGGAATTGATATAAGCAAATATTTTGAGAGTATGTTCCTTTCTGAGCTGCAGTCCATCACCACCTTCTATATCAGATACTGAAAGAAAGTAGAAAAAGTAACTTTTAAATTATGAATAAACAATGCTAAACCAATATTAAAGCCAAGAGGCACTTCCCTGGCAGTCCAATGGCTAAGACTCCATGCTCGCACTGCAGGGTACACAGGTTTGATCCCTGGTCAGGGAACTAAGATCCTGCATGCTACAAACAGTGGCCAAAAAAAAAAAAAAAGCCAATACTTTAAAAAAAAATTAGATTTACAAATATTTCACATAATTTGTTTTTGCTTTCACTACAGAAAATAGATCTGTTTAATTAATGACTAATATGATGCTTTGTCCCACAAAGTCTCAGAAATAGTAATTAAGAAGCATTGAATATTTCTAAAAGGAGGAATATAAGTGAGGCTAAAAAACAGTAGAGTCTTATTAAGAAGCAGTTAGACAAAGCCCCATACCCTTCACTGCCCTCCCACCCCACCCACCTTTGTGTGTGTGCACACACGCATGCACGCACGCGCACACACACACACACACACACACACACACACAAAGACCTCCAAAAGTTTCTCTGGAGATGCTGAACCAGAAAGAGAGCTGAGTTTTCAACATTCAGATAGCTGAAAGCCAAGAGTATCATACTGAAAACATTTAATCTCTCTGTACAAGCATTCCCTATGTAATGTAAACACTGCTATAAATCCTCATATAATATAAAATCTTACAATAAAGAAAATGAGACTAACAATAAAATGTTACAAGCAGACTACTCACAACCTATGAAACTATAACCAGAGCACCGATAAAACCAGTAACTAGTCTGATTTAAGCTTTTTTAAAAAATACAAGCACAGTTAAATCCATTGGCATTTGTGCTAACTAGTGTCAATCAACATTCTTCAGCTTTAAACCATGAGGTTCATGCTTCATCTTTTGAAATGAAAGCGCTTGAGGGTATTCAATTCTAACAAAGATCATTTCCAAAAAATTAAAGATCGAATATAATCATTCTCATGAATCTATCATTTTTTTATGACTTTGCATCTCCACACAGCTCTACAAAGTAAAAATACAGGGGTTCTTGAAGGCAATAAAGCAATCACATGCACAAGAAGGCATTTTTGAGGAATGTCAGCTTTGTTACTCTTTTTACATATACTACTAGGGTCTTGTCTTTAATCGCAAGAAACCTGCATGAATTACTATGAAACAATGTGATGGCGGAAAATCTCATATGAACTAGTTAGATGTCCCATTACACTAATTTCTTTCCACTATTTACCAACTGTGTATGGCTTAACTTTCATTTGTAAAAATAAAAACCTCTCCCTGTTCTAGATCAGACTATATACCTTTGACTGTGTGGATCACAATAAACTGTGGAAAATTCTTAAAGAAATGGGAATAGCAGACCACCTGACCTGCCTCTTGAGAAATCTGTATGCAGGTCAAGAAGCAACAGTTACAACTGGACATGGAACAACAGACTGGTTCCAAATCAAGAAAGGAGTACATCAAGGCTGTATATTGTCACCCTGCTTATTTAACTTATATGCAGAGTACATCATGAGAAACACTGGGCTGGATGAAGCACAAGCTGCAATCAAGACTGCCGGGAGAAATATCAATAACCTCAGATATGCAGATGACACCACCCTTATGGCAGAAAGTGAAGAACTAAAAAGCCTCTTGATGAACGTGAAAGAGGAGAGCGAAAATGTTGGCTTAAAGCTCAACATTCAGAAAATGAAGATCATGGCATATGGTCCCATCACTTCATGGCAAATAGATGGGGAAACAGTGGAAAACAGTAGCTGACTTTATTTTGGGAGGCTCCAAAATCACTGCATCCATGAAATTAAGACGCCTGCTCCTTGGAAGAAGTTATGACCAACCTAGATAGCATATTAAAAAGCAGTGACGTTACTTTACCAACAAAGGTCCATCTAGTCAAAGCTATGCTTTTTCCAGTAGTCATGTAAGGATCTGAGAGTTGGACTATAAAGAAAGCTGAGCGCCAAAGAATTGATGGTTTTGAACTGTGGTGTTGGAGAAGACTCTTCAGTCCCTCGGACAGCAAGGAGATCCAACCAGTCCACCCCAAAGGAAATCAGTCTTGAATACTCATTGGAAGGACTCATGTTGAACCTGTAACTCCAATACTTTGGCCATCTGATGCGAAGAACAGACTCACTTGAAAACACTCTGATGCTGGGAAAGACTGAAAGCAGTGGTAAAGAATTCTCTCACAATGCAGGAGACACAGGTTTGATCCCTGGTCCAGGAAGATCCCACATGCCACAGAACAACTAAGCCCGTGCACCACTACTACTGAGCCTGTGCTCTAGAGCCTGGGAGCCACAACTACTGAGCCTAAATGCTCAACTACTGAAGCCCATGCATCCTAGAGTTCATGCTCTTCAACAAGAGAAGCCACTGCAATGAGAAGCCCATGCATGGCCACTAGAGAGTAGCCTCTGCTCGCCACTAGAGAAAAGCCAAGAGCAACGAAGACCCAGCACAACCATTAAATTTTTTTTTTTTTTAAAAAAAGATAGCTACTATTAAAATATCATAAAATAACAGATATAGATGAGGATGTGGAGAAACTGAAACCCTTGAGCAATGCTGGTGGGAATACTAAATGGTGCTACCACCTCAGAAAACAATACAGTACTTCCTCAAAAGATTTCAAAAAGAATTACCATGTGATTCAGCAATTCCACTTCGGGTATATATATGAAAAAGAATTGAAAACTGAACCTCAAAGAGATATTTGTACACCTATGTTTCTATCAGCATTATTCACAACAGGCAAGAGATTGAAGTAACCCAAATATATACAAACAGATGAATAAGCAAAAGGTGCTGCAAACATACAGAGGAATGCTATTTAGCCTTAAAAAGGATGAAAATACCATCATATGCTACAACAAGAATGAGCCTTGAAGGCATCATGCTAAGTAAATAAGCCAGGCACAGAAAGACAAAATACTGTATGATTCTACTTATAAAAGATCTTGAGTAATCAAATCCACCAAAAACAAAGTAGAATGGTGGTTGTCAGTAGGAGATAGAAGTGAGAAATTGTTTAATGGGTATAGAGTTTCAGTTTTCAAGATGAAAGAGTTCTGAGGGTCTGCTGCTTAACAATGTGAATATTCTTAACACTAAATCATACACTTAGAAATGGTTAAGATCAAATAAGCAAGTTCCTACTGTACAGCACAGGGAACTGTATTCAATATCTTGGAATAATCCATCATGAAAAATAATATATATATAAACAAGTCACTTTGCTGTACACCAGGAACTAACACATTATAAATGAAATACACTCTAATATATTTTTTAACAGCTGAGAAAATTTATTTTATGTGTTTTCTACAATAAAAAAAGAAAACAGAGAAGCCCAAACTTCAGTTTAAAAGAAGCCACTGATCTTTACAAATCAAAGATCCATTAAAGTCCACAATATAATAAATATAGGAAAGAAGGAAGGCAACTTTAAGAAATCCTTCTGCCATTTCCTATAGAAAAGAAAACTGTATTTCAACTCTAAAGGGCCAACCACCCGGACAGATAAAAGGGAATGATGGATTGTCACACAGATTTAAAGAACACCAAAAATAATAGCCAAACAGAAAAGATTAAAGTGGAATTGGAAACATTAAGGCTGGGTAATCAGACATCCCTCAAAAGCATGAAAGTTCAGAAACTGAAAGAAATGTACCCAACTGACACAATGTGTGAGTAGCAGGATGGAAATAAGGTGAAAAGTAAATGGTTTTCATCCCTTAAGATTTAAAAAGAAAATGCTCATGAAAACTTCAAGACCACAAATGGACATTATGATAATATGATGGCAAGCAGAATCCCAAAGGGAAACATAAGAGGATAGGAGGCATTAACCCACAAATCTAGTAAGAAACCATTAGTAGATATGACCAAGATCCTACCCCAAGCAAAGGGTAAGAATTCCCATACACAATCTCACAATTATCAGATGAAAAACTTCATGACCACTACCAGGCCAAAAGTGCTGAACACAACCTCATATACTTCTTACAAGCCAGTAAGAAGGGTACAAAGGTCCCCTACATAGGAACCTTCAAGTTGCAAACATTCAAAGATGTGAACATGTGTTTGCATGCCCAATTACCCAAGTTATTTCACATGCCTCACATATAATGACATGCAAGCATCCTCTGCAAGTGGCTGTACTTGTGTACTTTATTGTGCATACAGTACTGTATAGAATACAGTAGTACTCTACCATCTCTCATCTCATCTCCTCTCCCTCCTACAGTCAGTAACTCTTTCTATTCACTCAATGCCAGCCCCTGTATACCAGCTGTTGTACTATACTACTGTACTCTTCAAGGTATTGTGAAGTAAAGTGAAGTTGCTCAGTCGTGTCTGACTCTTTGCGACCCCATGGACTGTAGCCTACCAGGCTCCCCTGTTCATGGGATTTTCCAGGCAGTACTACTGGAGTGAATTGCCATTTCCTTCTCCAGCGGATCTTCCCGACCCAGGGATCGAACCCAGTTCTCCTGCATTGTAGACAGACACTTTACCGTCTGAGCCACCATTGTACTTGAAATTAAAACGTTAAAAATGTTTTAGTTTTTGTCTTGTATGTTATTATTTCTGTGAAAAGTGTCAAATCTATTATAGTACAGTACTATATATATATGTTGGAGAAGACTCTTGAGAGTCCCTTGGACTGCAAGGAGATCAGTCCTGGGTCTTCTTTGGAAGGAATGATGCTAAAGCTGAAACTCCAGTACTTTGGCCACCTCATGCGAAGAGTTGACTCATTGGAAAAGACTCTGATGCTGGGAGGGATTAGGGGCAGGAGGAGAAGGGGACGACAGAAGATGAGATGACTGGATGGCATAACCGACTCGATGGACATGAGTTTGAGTGAACTCCGGGAGTTGGTGATGGAGAGGGAGGCCTGGCATGCTGCAGTTCATGGGGTCACAAAGAGTCGGACACAACTGAACAACTGAACTGAACTGAATTGATATAGCTGATTATATTAGTTGGGTACCTAGGCTAACTTCATTGGACTTAAACACACACTCTTGGAATGAAATTCATTTGTATGTAGGAGACAGCATACTCTCAGCAAAGTCCCAAAAGAATGGTACATGCAAGAACCTGGACCCTATCCAGAACCCTAGCCAGTACCAAGGTTAGCCACAGAGACCTACGCAGGTGGGTAAAATGGTGAAAATAAGTATAAACAACCCAGGAGACCAGAACCAGCTAGCACACCTAGCCTGAGTTGTTCCTTGGGTATACAGAAATTACAACTAATGCATCATTTTAAAACTTGGGAATAATACATATTCACCGATCTTTAGACACAGGACCTTTTCTTAGGATTTTGGTTCAATGACTGGAGTTCTGCATCTTTTATTTCAAAAGAATAAAAGCAGTACACTGGCTGTCATTTCCATTTCAACTATTACAGTAATTTAAACAATTTGCAAAGCAGTCTAAATATAGAATACTTTCTACACTTTTAAAACATTTCCCAACCTATCTGAACAATACCTAGTTCAAGAGAACTTTTTTAGTGCAACTCATCATCATTAACTCATTCCAACTTTTTTTTCTTAACCTAACAAGCAGGAAATGGAAACAAAGTTTTGGAAAGGATTAATGAAAGTTCCCTAAAATAAATAACTGAAAGATAGGAATTAGTAAAAAAGGGAAGCAAGAAGGACAGTAGAAAAGGAATAAGGAGGAGGAGTGACGACAAAGAAGCTCACAGGGGATGGAATCCAGGTCAGAAGGATCATCATGTGCGAAGGAAGAACCAATGAAGAGAAACATTAGGTACTAGATAACCCCTCAATAAAGGAATGTGAAGATAAAGCTGTTGAGGCAGCTAATATATTATCTAAGGCTTGATTCACTAAATAATGTAACAAGATGCTATTAGAAAATTCTATCAACAATCATAAGTCATAAATTCTTTAAAACCGGTTGCCTTGAAGGTAAAGTGTTAACTACTTGACAAACACATTAAAAAGGGGCAATTAATTGAATATAAGCCAATTAAAGAAGGTACTACACAGTTATGAACTTGGATGAACTACTGACAAAATTTACTTTTTAATACCATAAGTGTATTATTCCTTTGCACATATTAGAAATACTCCAAAAAAAATTTTAGTAAAATGCTCAGAGAAAAAGACTACATAGAGAAACACCACCACAGATTGAGAGGCAGACTTCTGACCAAAAGAAAAGGCTGTTCTTTAAAACATTAAAATGATGTTAATAATAATAATAATGGTTAATCTACCATTTTATACCCAAGTAAGCCTCAATCTAGAATTTAATACCAAGGGTAGACCTCAAGAGGAAGGGTGAAACAAAATTTTGGACAAATGTATTATATATGTTTATCATTGATAGGTCATGAATAGAAAAATCAAATTTTAAAAAAGATTAAGAGGTACTTCCAAAGGGGGGGAAAAGGGGAAAAAGGAAAAACATCTAAGAGCAAAAGCAAAAAAAAAAAAAAAACAAACCCAAAGAAGGAAATAAGCACATCAGTTCAGTTCAGTTCAGTCACTCAGTCATGTCCAACTCTTTGCCACCCCATGAATTGCAGCACGCCAGGCCTCCCTGTCCATCACCAACTCCCAGAGTTCACTCAGACTCACGTCCATCGAGTCCATGATGCCATCCAGCCATCTCATCCTCTGTCACCCCCTTCTCCTCCTGCCCCCAATCCCTCCCAGCGTCAGAGTCTTTTCCAATGAATCAACTCTTCGCATGAGGTGGCCAAAGTACTGGAGTTTCAGCTTCAGCATCATTCCTTCCAAAGAAATCCCAGGGCTGATCTCCCTCAGAATGTACTGGTTGGATCTCTTTGCAGTCCGAGGGACTCTCAAGAGTCTTCTCCAACACCACAGTTCAAAAGCATCAATTCTTCGGCACTCAGCCTTCTTCACAGTCCAACTCTCACATCCATACATGACCACTGGAAAAACCATAGCCTTGACTAGACAGACCTTTGTTGGCAAAGTAATGTCTCTGCTTTTGAATATGCTATCTAGGTTGGTCATAACGTTTCTTCCAAGGAGTAAGCGTCTTTTAATTTCATGGCTGCAGTCACCATCTACAGTGATTTTGGATGGGTAAATCTAAATAAGCAAACTCATGAAAAATTAACAAATACTTATGACAAACTTTTCTTGATTTACAATGTGATTATATAACTATTTTGAGCATTTCTTTACTAGCATGTGAGATGAGTGCAATTGTGCGATAGTTTGAGCATTCTTTGGCATTGCCTTTCTTTGGAATTGAAATGAAAACTGACCTTTTCCAGTCCTGTGGCCACTGCTGAGTTTTCCATATTTGCTGGCATATTGAGTGCAGCACTTTCACAACATCATCTTTCAGGATTTGAAACAGCTCAACTGGAATTCCATCATCTCCACTACCTTTGTTCATAGTGATGCTTTCTAAGGCCCACTTGACTTCACATTCCAAGATGTCTGGCTCTAGATTAGTGATCACATCATCATGATTATCTGGGTCGCGAAGATCTTTTTTGTACAGTTCTTCCGTGTATGCTTGCCACCTCTTCTTAATATCTTCTGCTTCTGTTAGGTCCATACCATTTCTGTCCTTTATCGAGCCCATCGAGCCATGAAATTAAAAGACGCTTACTCCTTGGAAGAAAAGTTATGACCAACCTAGATAGTATATTCAAAAGCAGAGACATTACTTTGCCGACTAAGGTCCATCTAGTCAAGGCTATGGTTTTTCCAGTGGTCATGTATGGATGTGAGAGTTGGACTGTAAAGAAAGCTGAGCGCTGAAGAATTGATGCTTTTGAACTGTGGTGTTGGAGAAGACTCTTGAGAGTCCCTTGGACTGCAAGGAGATCCAACCAGTCCATTCTGAAGGAGATCAACCCTGGGATTTCTTTGGAAGGAATGATGCTAAAGCTGAAGCTCCAGTATTTTGGCCACGTCATGAGAAGAGTTGACTCATTGGAAAACATGCTGATGCTGGGAGGGATTGGGGGCAGGAGGAGAAGGGGACGACAGAGGATGAGATGGCTGGATGGCATCTTGGACTCAATGGACGTGAGTCTGAGTGAACTCCGGGAGATGGTGATGGACAGGGAGGCCTGGCGTGCTGCGATTCATGGGGTCGCAAAGAGTGGGACACGACTGAGCGACTGAACTGAACTGAACTATGTAACTATAAGCCCATTGTAAGTTGAAAATACCATAAATTTGAAAATTCACTTATTACATCTAATCTACCAAGCATCATAGCTTAGCCTCACCTACCTTATATATGCTCAGAACACTTACACTAGCCTACGGCTGGGCAAAATCATTTAACACAAAGCCTGTTTTACAGTAAACTGCTGAACCTCTCATGCAATTTATTTAATAATGCATTTAAAGTTAAAATCAGAGTCCTGGCTCTACGGGTACAGAATGGTAAGTATATCAGCTGTTTATCTTCAAGACTGCAAAGGTGACTGGGAGCAAGGCTGACTGCAAGCTATGGGGCTTACTGTTGCTGTCCATCCTCATACAAGAGTATCATACCCATATTGCTGGCCCAGGAAAAGACCAAAATTCAAAGTACAGTTTCCACTGAATGTATATTACTTTCTCACCATCACAAAGTTGCAAGTCAGGTACTATCTGTAGTTTGGGAGTCTTTAAAGTCAACTGAAATACTAGATAACACAGAAGATGGCAGTGGCATTTTTAAACTGTTCTGAATTGATACATCTGAGCACATAAAAAGTTTAATTATAGATAAAAACAACAAAAAGCAAAACCTCAAAGGAACCACAAACCAGGAAAAGTCTTTACAAAACAGTAATCTCTCTTCTCAAATAAGCATTAGAAAACATTTGAAAACTGAATAAATAGGATTAAAAAAGAAAAAATGATACACATCAGATTCAAACATACCACTGAAGTACTATGTTTTCTTACAAACAGACTGCAAAAAGTTTAAATAACACTTAGTATTGATAAACTCAAAAGGAAACATTTAGTATTGATAAACTCAAAAGGAAACATTTGCTGTTGCTCAGTCGCTCAGTCACGTCCAACTCTTTCCAACACCACAGGCTGCAGCATGCCAATCTTCCCTGTCCTTCACCATCTCCCTGAGCTTACTCAAACTCATGTTCATTGAGCTGGTGATGCCATCCAACCATTTCATCCTCTGTCATCCCCTTCTCCTGCCCTCAGTCTTTCCCAGCATCGGGGTCTTTTCCAGTGAGTCAGCTCTTTGCATGAGGTGGCCAAAGTACTGGAGTTCCAACTCAATGGACATGGGTTTGGGTGGACTCCGGGAGTTGGTGATGGACAGGGAGGCCTGGCATGCTGCAGTTCATGGGGTCGCAAAGAGTCAGACACGACTGAGCGACTGAACTGAACTGAAGCAGTCTCAAACTAGAAATAAACCACCTGTCCAAAGAAGAAAAAAACTATAGTTTTCTATTCAACAATGAAAAGAAACAGACTACCAATACACTAATAAGCAACATGGGTAACTTACAATGATATACTAAAGGAAAAAAATGTCAGATACATAGAGAACACGGTTTATTTCCATTTTAACTAGTTATATTAATATTATACAAAAGACAAATCTAAGCTTGGGTTGTATAAGTACATCAGTAGATAGTGATGTCATCAAAATAGCAAAATGGGAGCTTTCTACCATCTTCCAAAGAACACTGATTTTGACAATCACCACAGACAACAGTGCCTCTGTGGATGTCTAGGAGTACAGCAGAGAAGTTCTGACACACACACAAAAAAAATCCAAGACTGGGACACACTTAAGAGATTAAGAGGAACAATTTCACCTTACCTGTGACACCCTTTCCCCAAGGCGGCACAGCACAGCGCCAAGAGAGATCTTGTCTGAAGATGCCCCAACCCCACATAACCACCCAGCACTCTCCATGTACCTCACTCACACACTCTCACCCTGTGGCTGGTCCCTTGACTGTACCCCTAAGGGCAGCAAAAGCAAGCCTTCACAGACAATTAGTGAACATGAGCAAAAAGCTGTCCAGACTCTGGAGAAGTGGGAGAAAGTACTCAAACTTGAGAATTCAGCACAGCTGCAGGAAAAGCAAACGAGAGGCTGTCAGCACTCAACCTGGATTTGCATGATCAGGAGAGGATACACAATCTTAGAATTATGCTCCAAAAGAGAGTAAGAAATGAGGAGCACACACATCCACTTTAAAAGGTCTGAGAAAGCTTCATAATTCTTAACAGGGATGACAAAAGACATGCCTCTCCCAAAACCTGTCAGTAAAAAAATGAAGATCATTCTTCCCTACAGGCAAAAACAGCAACTCAAGGCACCACAGAACATGAAAAATCAACATTAAACCACCAAGGGAACACAATAATTTTCGTAACCAACTCTAAGGAAATGAGATCTGAAATTCTGTTAAATAAATAATTTAAAGAAGTTGTTTCAAGGAAGGTCAGTGAGCTACAAGAAAACACAGAAAGACAATTTCAATGAAATTAGAAAATAATGCAAACAAAATGAGAAGTTAAAAGAAATTATAATAAAACTGAAACAAGCAAATACTCCAGGACTAAAAAATACAATGAATGAAATAAAAATGTGATGAGCATCAATGGCAGACTTGATTAAGAAGAAACTATGAAGTGGAAGACAGTTCAATTGAAATCATCCAATCAGAGGAGAACAAAGAAAGAAGAAAGAGTAAAGGAAGCCCACAGAAACTGGGATACAAATGAGAGAAACAATCTATGCATTCCTGAAGTCTGAGAAGGAAAAAAGAGGGTAAAGGAGCAGTAGTTTACAAAGAAATAATGGCTAAGAACTGTCCAAATCTATAAACATATTTGGACCTCCATGGTTCATGAAGCTCATAATTCCTCAAAACTTTCAACTCAAAAGGATCTTTTCCCATACATATTATAATTAACTTATCTGAAAAAGAAAAAGTTTCCTCACAAAGGAACCCCCATAAGGCTATCGGTGGATTTCTCAGAAGAAACCTTACAAGTCCAGTAAGAATGGGATGATATATTCAAAGTGCTGAAAGAAAAAAATTGCCAACCAAGAAACCCAGAAAAGTTGTCCTTCAGAAATGAAGGCTTTTACTATAATATGGTGGTGTATCAATCAGTTAACTCTTAGCATAAAGGTTAAATGGCAAAACTGCTAAAAATAAATATAACTAAGATAATGTTAATGGACACCCAATATAGAAAGATGTAAACCTGATGTTTTCCTGAGTTTAAGCAAGCTCCAGGGGATGAGGGATAGGGAAGCCTGGCGTGCTAGAGAACACAGCGTCACAAAGGGTCGGACACAACTGAGTGACTGAACAAGAAGAATATAAACAATATAAGCCAACAAATTAGACAAACTACAACAACGGACAAATATCTAAAAACATACAACAAAGACTGAATCGTAAAGAAACAGAAAATCTGAAGAGACCAATAATTAGTAGGGGAATGGAATTAGTAATCAAAACCTCCCAACAATGAAAAGCCAAGGACCAGATAGTTTCACTGGCAAAGTCTACCAAATATTTAAAGAATAATCAACACCAATCCTTTTCAAATCTTTAAAAGAAAAAACTGAAAATGAGGGAACATTCCCAAACTCATTTTACGGTAAGGTCAGCATTATCCTGATACCAAAGCCCAATAAAGGATACAAGAAAACTAGAAGTCAATACTCCTGATGAACATACATGCAAAAATTCTTCAACAAAATACTAGCAAACCAAATTCAACAGTACATTAAAAGGATTATACACAATTATCATCAATTCAATGGAAAGGAATTGGGCAAACTCCAGGAGACGGTGAGGGACAGGGAAGCCTGGAATGCTGTAGTCGATGGGGTCAAGAAGAATTGGACACAACTTGGTGACTGAACACCACCACATCATCATCAAGTGGGATTCATCCCTGGTATGAGTATCTTGTGTGCAGATGACAGGATCACCTCTCACACATAAAAAAAATCCTAGAACTTTCCTGGTGGTCCACTGGTTAAGAATTTGCCTTCCAATGCAGCGGACATGGGTTCATCTCCAGCCAGGGAATAAGAGCCCACATACCCTGGGGGAAACTAAGCCCATACACTGCAACAAGAGAAGCCCCCACACCACAATGAGAAACCCACATGACACAATGAAGATTCAGAGTCAAAATAAAAAGCAGTAAAATAAAATAATTCTAAAGACTCCACCAAAAACAAACAAAAAACTGTTAAGAGTGAACAAATCCAGTAAAGTAGCAGGATACAACATCAACATAGAGAAATAAGTTATTTTCCAATATACTAACAATGAATTATCTGAAAAAGAAAACAATCTCATTTATAGTAGCATTATATAAAATATTCAAAGTAAAAATATTCATCATATTTAAAAAAAAGGTGGAAAATCTGAAAACTATAAGACAAGGAAGAAGGAAACTAAAGACACAAATAAATGGAAAGATGTCTTGTGTTCAAAGAGCAGAAGAATTAACACTGTTAAAATGTCCATAATACCTAAAACCATTTAAAAATTCAATGCCATCCCTCAAACTTTCAAAGGCATTTTCAAAAAAGTAGAAAAAATTCCTAAAATTCACATTAAATCACCAAAGTCTCCAAACAGCCAGAGCAATTCTGAGAAAGAACAAAGCTAGAGGCATCACAACTCCTTGTTTCAAATTATATTACAAAATTATGATTTGAAAAACGGTATAGCACTGGCATAAAAACAGACACAGAGATGAATGGAACAGAATGAAGAGGCCAGAAATGAACCTATGCATAAATGGTTAACTAATATTTGGCAAGAAAGCCAAGAATATTCAATGGGGAAGGAATAGTCTCTTCAACACAGGGTGCTGGGAAAACTGAATAGCTACATGTAACAGAACGAAACTGGACCCTTATCTTACATCAGACACAAAAATTAACTCAAAATGGATTAAAGACTCAAGCATCAGATCTGAAACCAAAATCATAAAGGAAAAGTTATTTGACAGTGGTCTTGGTAACAATTTTTTTGGCTATCACAACCAAAAGCACAAGCAGCGAAAACAAAATAAACAACTAGGACTAAATCAAACTAAGAAGCTTCTGCACAGGAAAAGAAACAATCAGCCTACAGAAAGGGAGAAAATATGTGCAAACCATTTATTTTATAAACAGTTAATATCTAAAATATACAAGAAACTCATAAGCAAAAAAATCAAATAAACAATTAAAAATGACAAATGACCTAAACAGACATTCTTCCAAAGACAACATATTAATACAAATAGCCAACGGGTACTTAAAAGATGTTCAACATTACTAATCATCGGGGGAATGCAAATGAACTACAGTGAGCTATTACCTCACATCTGTTAGAACGACCATTATAAAAAAAGACAAATGGTAACAAGTATTTGTGATGATTTGGAGAAAAGGGAACCATGGTGCACTGTAACTGGGAAAGTAAATTGGTACAGCCACAATGTAGAACAGAATGGTGGTTTCTCAAAAAATGCAAAGTAGAACATAATCTAGTAATCCCACTTATGGGTACATATCATAATGAAATGGATTACTACCTCAATAGGACGTCTATACTATACTCCCATGTTCAGTGCAGCATTTTTCACAACAACCTACCTCAACCTCATTTTTCACAACATCAACCTCAAAGCAACCTACATGTTCACTGATGGATGGATGAATGGGTAAGAAAGATGTGGCTCATACATACAATGGAATAAATTCAGCCATTTGTGATAACATGGATGGACCTTGAGGACATTATGCTAAGTGAAATAGGTCAGAGAAAGACAACACTACTTGGTCTCACTTATGCATAAAATCTTAAAAAGCTCAACTCAAGAGAAAAAGACAGCAGAACGGTGGTTGCCAGCAGAGGTGGGATAAATGAGATGATGTCAAAGAGTACAAACATCTAGTTATAAGATGAATAAATTCAGGAACTCCCTGGCAGTCCAGTGGTTAGGACTCCACAATTTCACTGTCAAGGGCATGCATTCAAACCCTGGTCAGGGAACTAAGACCCTGAAAGCCATGCAGCACAGCCACAAAAAGAAAAAAAAAAATTAGCAACTACAATAGACTTCAACTGAATCTACACTCAAAATGAAGGAAAAATTAAATAAAACTTTAAAAACTTTAGACTATGAAATTTGCTCACTAGATACTCTGTATTGTATTATTAACTTTTTAACTGTACCAGTGATACTATGAATACATATTTTTTTAAGTATTTGTCTTTTAGAGAGCTACACTGAAATGTACAAAGGTAACAAAAACAAATTGCCTATGAGTTAATAATTACTGATTGGGTGAGAGGTTCATACTATGAGTCTTCCTACTTCTACACATGACTATTTAACTCTTTCTATAACAAAGTTTAAAAAAAAAACAAAAACTAAAATATACCAAAAAAGAAGACCATAAACCACATAATCAAAACAAAGAGGGGAAAAAAAAAAACAGTAAGACAAAAAATGAGATAGATTTATCAGACCTGAATTTTATAATACCAGCATGTTCAAAATATCAAGATACAGAATTAAAACAAAGTTCTAAAATCTATTGAGAATCAAAAGCTTTAGAATTAAATATACAGTAACTAGACAACAAAGGTTCATCTACTCAAGGCTATGGTTTTTCCAGTGGTCATGTATGGATGTGAGAGTTGTACCATAAAAGAAAGCTGAGCGCCGAAGAATTGATGCTTTTGAACTGTGGTGTTGGAGAAGACTCTTGAGAGTCCCCTGGACTGCAAGGAGATCCAACCAGTCCATCCTAAAGGAGATCAGTCCTGGGTGTTCATAGAAGGACTGATGTTGAAGCTGAAACTCCAATACTTTAGCCACCTCATGCAAAAAGTTGACTAATTGGAAAAGACCCTGATGCTGGGAGGGATTGGGGGCAGGAGGAGAAAGGGACGACCGAGGATAAGATGGCTGGATGGCATCACCGACTCAATGGACATGAGTTTGAGTAAACTCCAGGAGTTGTTGATGGACAGGGAGGCCTCGCGTGCTGTGATTCATGGGGTCGCAAAGAGGCGGATATGACTGAGCGACTGAAGTGAACTGGAATTAAGCTCTCAATAAATGGCTTTAATACTAGATTACATACAATTTAAGGAAGGATTAGGAAAAGGAAGATAGGTTAAATATAAGTAAGTATCTAGGGACTTCCTTGGTGGAACAGTGGTTAAGAATTCACCTTCCAATGCCTGGAACGCAGATTTGATCCTTGGTTGGGAAATTCAGGTCCCACATGCCGGAGGGCAACTAAGCCCAAGCGCCACAACTAGAGAAGTCTGCAAACTGCAGCGAAGATCCCACTTGCCACAACTACGACCCGATGCAGTCAAAAATAAAATCAAGTAAATATTTTTTAAATAAAATATCTAGACTGAAGTACACACACAAAAGACAAAAGGATGGAAAATACAAACAGAGCAAAAGAGACAAGGAAGATGATTGAAAAGCATAGAGTTTATAAGACAAGCTCCAAAAGGCCAAAATCACGTGGCAGGACATATACCTGAAGAAATAATGGCTACAAAACTGATTTTCAAGAATGAATCCCAAGCAAATAAACACAAAAATTGACACAGACAAGCCACACACACAAAAAAAAACTTTTAATGACTTAAAGAAGCAATAGCATTCACAAATTTGTAATTCAATACTCTATTTCAGTGTTTGCTTGTTTGAAAATATATATTGTTTTCATTGTAAAAGACAAACAGGGGCTTCCCTGGTGGCTCAATGGTTTAAAAAAAAAAAAAAAAAAGATCTGTCAATGCAAGAGACAAGGGTTTAATCCCAAATCTGGGAGGATCCAACAGGCATCTGACCACCACAACTATTGAGTCTGTGCTCTAAAGCCTGGGAGCTGCAACTTCTGAACCCATGCTCCAAAACAAAAGAAGCCACCACAATGGGAAGTCTGAGCAGCACAACTAGAGTAGCCACCCCTGCTCTCTGCAGCTGGAGAAAAGCCTGCACAGCAACAAAGACCCAGCTCAGCGAAAAAACAATAAACTTTTTAAAATTTAAGAAAAAAGACAAGCAAATACAGGAAAGATCATCCACAGCAGAACCACATTAAAGAAAATGCTGAAAGAAAAATGACCCCAGATGAAAGCCCAGAGATGCAAAACAGAATGAAGAGCAACAAAAAGAATAAATGTGGGTAAACCCAATTGAATATTAATGTCTTATGGAACTTTAAAAATATATGTAATCAAAATACAACAGTATAAAAAAACAAGAGCAGAATAATGACACTAATGTACTCTAAGGCTTTTCTACTCAATGAATGTTCTAAGGACCAACCAGATCAGCATCATCTGGAAACTTTGTCAGAATGAAGAATCTAAAAGTTGCAGAGTGCTTGAGTTAATTTGTCTTTTAAAAACATCTCCAGGTCATTCATATGTACATTAAAGTTCCAGAAGCACTATTCTAAAGTCTGAAAGGAAGGACAGGTACTAAAATAAACTCTGATGTGAGAAATTCATAGTTAAGCAAGATACAGATGGAGAAGGCAATGGCAACCCACTCCAGTACTCTTGCCTGGAAAATGCCATGGACGGAGGAGCCTGGTGGGCTGCAGTTCATGGGGTCGCTATGAGTCGGACATGACTGAGCAACTTCACTTTCACTTTTCACTTTCATGCATTGGAGAAGGAAATGGTAACCCACTCCAGTGTTCTTGCCTGGAGAATCCCAGGGACGGAGGAGCCTGGTAGGCTGCCGTCTATGGGGTTGCACAGAGTCGGACACAACTGAAGCGACTTAGCAGCAGCAGCAGCAAGATACAGGTAAAGCAGCAAGCAAGAAAATGAATATGAGTACAACATGAAGTACTCAATTTCACTTTTGCTGAATTTGAAGACAAAGTGAAAGTCGCTCAGTAGTGTCCAGCTCTTTGCGACCCCATAGACGATACAGTCCATGGAATTCTCCAGGCGAGAATACTGGAGTGGGTAGCCTTTCCCTTCTCCAGGGGATCAAACCCAGGTCTCCCGCATTGCAGGCAGATTCTTTACCAGCTGAGCCACAAGGGAGTTGGTGATGGACAGGGAAGCCTGGCATGCTGCAGTCCATGGGGGTCACAAACAGTTGGACACGACTGAGCAACTGAACTGAACTGAAAAAATCCTTTGCCCTATCTTGGTCTCTGAATAGATTTTTCGTCCATAAATGACTATTTAACATCATGCACTGGAGATATGCAAAATATCCGCTCACTAAATTATGCCAATATTTCCAATGTTCACATATTTCATTATACAATATAAAAAAATTACATCATTAACAATTCCATCAATCTCATAATAAATCTAGGTTTTGGGCAGCTGTCAAACTCAGTGACAGGTACAAGTTCTCCAAGTTTTTTTTTCTTGAAAGCTCAATTCTATCACCAACAGCTAATACTTTCAGCCTTCTCTGAAGTGATATGCTTGCTTCATTCATTCCAGAAAATGCACACCATACTGTTGTTGCTGTTCAGTCCTTTGACTCTGCGACCCCATAGACTGTAGCCTGCCAGGTTCCTCTGTCCATGGGATTTTCCAGGCAAGAATACAGAAGTGGGCTACCATTAGCCTCTCCAGGGAATCTTCCCAACCCAAGGATCAAACCCACGTCTCCTGCTTGGCAGGTAGATTGTTTACCTCTGAGCCACCCAGTGACAGACACACACACACACACACACACACACACACGTGGGCTACCATTAGCCTCTCCAGGGAATCTTCTCACTCACACACACACACACACACACACACACACACCCCTCGTGGCTCAGAGGTTAAAGTGTCTGCCTGCAATGTGGGAGACCTGGGTTCGATCCCTGGGTCGGGAAGATCCCCTGGAGAAGGAAATGGCAACCCACATCTGGATAACTTGAGTTAATCATTCTTTCAAACAAATATAGTATTTCATGAAAAAGCAACTACTTCAGCTTACAACCCAATCACATGAGTGCACTTCCCTACAACAACCATCTGTATACTGCAGTACACATAAGAAATGCTTTATATGCATTTCTCATTTCATCACAGAATATTAAAGACATGCACACAAGCTTTTGAGATTTAATAGTATTAATTTCCATTGCTTCAAAGGTAGCAAGTGAATTTTTTTTTTAAACAGCAAGTGCTTGGCAGCAAAGATTACATTAACTATTTAACACCACTGTATTTCTTGCAACATAACCAGGAGTTTTATCCATCATGCCTTTGCACTACCAGTGAAAACATCAACCAAAAGGCAAGTATGTCTTGCCTCTCAGACCCCTTGAAAGGCTCTCTGGGACCCCCAGGGTCCACACACCAAATTTTGAGAATCACTGATGGAGCTAGCCAGAGATATAAGATTTAATAATAAAGGGTTATATTATGAAACAAAAGACATCCCGATTGAAAAGAAGGAAGTAAAACTGTTTCTAACCATAGACAACATGATCTTATGTAAATCCTAAGAAAGTCCTAAAGAATCACTAAAAAGAATAAATTTAACAAGATTGCAAGTAACAAGATTGATATACAAATATCAGCTGTATTTCTATATGCCAGCAACAAGCAATGAAAAGATGAAACTTAGCAATTCCATTTACAATAGCATTAAAAAAAATTCTTGGGAATATATTTAATTAAAATAGGTGCAAAATTTACACTGATAGTTGAAAAAAATTTTTTTTTAATTTAATACAAAGACATCCCATGTTCATGTATCAAGACCTACTGTTGTTAAAATATTAATACTCTTTAGCTTTATCTATAGATTCACCACACTCTATCAGAATCCCAGCTGGCTTCCTTGTAGAAACTGAGAAACTAATTGTAAAATTCATATGGAAACTCAACAGACCCAGAACAGCCAAAAACAATTTTGAGAAAGAAGATCCACACTTTCCCATTTCAAATACTACTAAAAAGCTACAGTAATCAAGACATACAAATCCACAAAACAGAAATGAGAATACAAAAAACAAACCCATGCATCCATGGTCAACAGGTTTCCAACAAAGCTGCCAAGACCACTCAAAGCAAAATGCCGCCTCCTACAAATGGTGCTAAAACAACTGGACAGGCTCATGCAAACAAATGACGTTGGACCCTTATCCCAAACCATGTACAAAAACCTGACTCAAAATGGATAAAAGATCTAAATATACGAGCCAAAACTATAAAACTTAGAAGAAAACATACGGGTAAATCTTCATGCCTTTGGATTTGGCAATAGATTCTGGAAATAGATGAGATACCAAAAGCATAAGCAACAAAATAAATTAATTAAACTTCAGCATTAAGGGTTCGATCCCTGGGTCGGAAAGATCCCCTGGAGAAGGAAATGGCAACCCACTCCAGTATTCTTGCCTGGAGAATCCCATGGACAGAGGAGCTTGGTAGGCTACAGTCCACGGGGTCACAGAGTCAGACATGACTGAGTGACTTCACTTTCAGCATTAAAACCTTTTGTGCTTCCAAGAACAGTACTGATAAGGTGAAACAACTACCTACAGTATGGCGGGGGGGGGGGGGGGGGGGGNGTGGGGGGGGTGGGGGACTGCAGACTCTTACAACCCAATAACAAAAATATAAATAACCCAATTAAAAAGTGAGCAAAGGATCTCAAAGGACATTTCTCCAAAAAAATACACAAGTAACAAATAAGCATATGAAAAGATATGCATCATTATTCATCAGAAAAATGCAAATCAAAACCACAATGAGATACCACTGTAAGATCACTAGGATGGCTACAACAGTCAAAATAACAAGTATTGGTTGAGGATGTTGAAAAACTGGAATCCTCATACACTGCTAAAGGGAATATAAAATGTTGCAGCATTTTGGAAAATAGTTTGGCAGGTTTTGGTGGTTATTTTTTGCAAATACTGTGCTAACATAAATCCACTTATTTAAATTTATTTAATTGGAGGATAATTGCTTTACATTATTGTGCTGGTTTCTACCATATATCAACATGAATCATCCATAGATTAGATATGTCCCCTCCCTCTTGAACCTTCATCTCAGTGTGGCAGTTTTTGAAAAAATAATACTGAGTTACCACTTAACCAAATAATTCCACTCCCAGGTGTAACCTGTGGGAAATAAAAACTAAGTCCATGGAAAACTTTTTACACACATGTTCACAGAAGCATTACTCATAAAACCAAAAGGCAGAAACAATTCAAATGTCTATCAACTGATGAATGAATTATTAATAACAAAATGTGGTATGTTCATACAATGGCATATTACTCAGTCACAGAAAGGAATGAAGATCTGATACATTCTCCAATATAGATGAATCTTGAAAATGCTAAGTAAAAGCAGTCAGTCACAAGATTGAAACTATAATTCCATACTATAAGATACTATAATTCCATTTGTATGAAAGATTCAAAATAGGCAAATACATAGAGGAAGTAGACTGTTGCTTAGGGCTGAGAGGCCAGGGGATTTATAGTGATAGTTAAAAGATATGGGGTTTCTTTCTGAGGTGATGAAAGTGCTCTAAAATTGTGGCAAAGATTGTACAATTCTGTGAATACACCGAAAGCCATCAAATTGTACAGTTTTAATGAGTGACTTGTATGTATCTCAAAATTCCTACCAAAAATAAAGTAACATAATGATAAAAGTGTGTAAAAATTCCATTAATAATAAGAAACAAAAATACCTAGGAATGTGCAGAATCTACATAAAGGGAAAACCCCACAATATTTCACAAAGAAACAGAGAATATATAAATGGGAAAGTACATTATGCTTCCAGAAGTGGAAGAATCAATACTGTAAGATGTCAATTCCTGCTATTTATAAACATTATGCAATTTCAATAAAAATTCCAACAAAAAATGTTTTAAAATATCAACAGAATGTGGGTGGAGGAGGGCAACACAACAACAAAAGAATTCTGAAGTTTTATCTCAAGGACTAAATAACTTTTCACTAGTAATATGGTTTAATATTGTCAGATGCTACACTGTATCATTAAGTGACTAAAGTAAAACCAAACAAACAATAAAAAGCTTAAAAATAGACCTCCAGGGACTTCCTGATGGTCCAGTGGTTAAGACTCTGAACTCCCAGTACAGGGGGCCTGGGTTAGATCCCTGGTCAGGGAATTAGAGCTCGTATATCACACAGAAGATGCCACGTTGCCATAAATGAGACCTGGCACAGCCAAGTAAATAAAAAAAAAAAAGACCTCCAGGAATACACACAAAATTTCTGTATAAGACAGAGATGGCATATCAAAACAGTGAAAAAAATAGATGGATGCTAGAATCAATGAATAGTTTTAAAGAATATTAGATCTACTTTATAATACACCAAAATAAATTCCAGATGGATTAAAAACTAAAAAATTCATAAAAACTGGAAAAAATAGTGAAGAATATGTGATCTCAGAATGGGAAAAGTCTTTCTAAATAATAGACTACTCACTACTAAAACTTAAGAACCAAATACATCAATACAAACAATGCAATAACACCTTAAAATCTGAACTGATGCAGGAATCAAGCAGTTTAGGATAGTAACTATATCTGTTTTCCCCCTACTACAAGAAATTTTTAAAATATCTAATGCAAACAAACAGGCACTCTCAAACACTGCTGTTGGAGTGTAAACTAGTAGAACCCTTCTAGAAGGCAATTTAGCAATAAAAGTCTTAGACGTTTTTACCTATTAACCCTGGACATGACCTAGGTTTCTATGCTCAAGGATATTTTAATTTTTTTTCCTTCACAGGAAAAACACTAGTTAAATATGTGTTACATTCAAAAGATTAAAAGTAGGATGCCATTAAATTCTGTTCTCAAGCATAAGGATATGAGAAAATGTTCATAAGAGAAGAGTACAAATGAACTCAATTTTTTATAAGTATTCACAGAAAATTAGCTGGAGTAATATATACCAAAGTTACTCCCTTCATTGCATTTCAGCTATACACACTTTAATGGAATTTAACACTTTTCCTCACACACCATTGTTTTTTGTATATTTCTTACAAACTGGCACTATGTTAAGCATTGATACGCATTATCTTATTTAATCTTCACAAAGCCCTGCATTTTAGGTGTTATCACCCTCATTTTCAAGTAAATAATAAGACACTAAGAGATTCAGGAACTTAACCAAAGCCATAGACTTAATACATGACAGAAACAGGACTTGAACCCAGGTCTGTCATAGAGCTCACTCAACTATCATACTGCCTCAACTGTATTGTTCTCTAATCTTCCTTAAGGGTAGATACATATCTAAATGTATTTCTATATCTACCACAGTAGCCTTCAAGCTAGGCTTAGACAGTACGTGAACCAAGAACTTTCAGATGTACAAGCTGGATTTAGAAAAGGCAGAGGAACCAGAAATCAAATTATCAACATCTGCTGGATCATAGAAAATGCAAGGAAATTCCCCCAAAAAGAATCTACTTCACTGACAACGCTAAAGCCTTTGACTGTGTGGATCACAACGAACTGTGGAAAATTCTTGAGGAGACAGGAATACCAGGCTACTTAACCTGTCTCCTGAGAAACCTATATGCAGGACAAGAAGAAACAGGTAAAACCAGACACGAATAACTGACTGGTTCAAAATTGGGAAAGGAGTATATGCAAGGTTGTACACTGACACCCTGCTTATTTAACTTATATGCAGAGTACATTATGTGAAATGCCAGGCTGGAAGAAGCACAAGCTGGAATCAAGATTGCCAGAAAATATCAGCAACCTCAGATATGCAGGTGATATCACTCTAATGGCAGAAGGTGAAGAGAAACTAAAAAGTGCCTCTTAACGAGTGTGAAAGAGAGACTTAAAAAGCTAGCTTAAAACGCAACATTCAAAAAAAACTAAGATCATGGCATCTGGACCCATCACTTCATGGCAAACAGATGGCGAAAAAGTGGCAACAGTGACAGATTTTATTTTCTTAGGCTCCAAAATCACTGCGGACAGTGACCGGAGCCACAAAATTTAAAAAGCTATGACAAACCCAGACAGTGTATTAAAAAGCAGAGACATTACTTTGCCAAAAAAGGTCCATCTGGTCAAAGCTATGATTTTTCCAGTAGTCATGTTTGGATGTGAGAGCTGAACCATAAAGAAGGCTGAGCACCAAAAAACTGATGCTTTTGAACTGTGATGCTGGAGAAGACTCTTGAGGTTCTCTTGGACAGCAAGGAGAGCAAACCAGTCAATATTAAAGGAAATTAACCATAAATTTTCATTGGAAGGATTGATGCTGAAGCTGAAGCTCTAAGACACTGGCCAACTGATTCAAAGAGCCAACTCACAAGACAAGACCCTGATGCTGGGAAATATTGAGAGCAAGAGGAGAAGGGGCGGCAGAGGATGAGATGGTTGGTTAGATAGCCATGAGTGACTCACAGTGGACAAGGGTGTGAGCAAACTCCAGAAGACAGAAGGACAGGGAAGCGTGGCGTTCTGAAATTCATTGGGTCACTAATAGTCAGACATGACTTAGTGACAGAACAACAACAGAGCCCAGCAAATGCTTTACAAATGTTAAATATTCAATATATGTTATATATTGAAAAAAGTATGTAAATACAGAGATAAAGACACATAAAAAATAATCAACTCAGTAAACAGAATATTAAGAAATGATTTTCAGTCTTCCAACCTGAACCCAGCAGAGCGACTCCCAAAAAGATGGGTGACGAGAATAAGACCATTCAACTATTCTTCTTAATGATGAGAAAAATATACCATCAACATTCATGAGGGCATCCATAGAGTGAGCATCAAGAAGTGTGCCCCTCAGGCACTGAAAGAGATCCAGAAATTTGCCATTAAGGAGACAGAACGTCCGGATGTGCCCATTGACACTGGGCTCAACAAAGCAGTAAGGGCCAAAGGAATAAGAACTGTCCCATACTCTATCTGTGTGTGGTTATCCAGAAAACACAATGAGGATGAAGATTCAATAAACAAATTCAATACACTGGTTACTCAGGCACCTGTCATCACTTCCAAAACTTTATAGATGAGAACTAACCATTGATTGTCAAATAAAATTATAAAACTTCCAAAAGTTAAAAAAATGGAGTTTTCAGTATAGTACAATGTACTAGGTATCTATGTCCTTGCTGTCCCAAAACAATTTCACCTTCTGTATAATCACAACATGCCAAATTTCTTTGGGGAAAACACCTTTTCTAAATCTATGAGGTTTGCTGGGATCAGCTTCAGGAATTGGTCATCAGTTTAAGTCAACCAAAATCTATCCTCTCTGAACTCTACTTTAGAAATAAGGCCGATGATCTACGAAGCACCATCTGCTAGCAAGGTTTTGGAAAAAGTAGCTTCTTTGTTCTTACACAGTAGGTTTCAGAAAACATTCTGCTTTGCTTTGCGTAGTATAAATATGTGGCTTCTAGTTTGGTATAAAGATGGTGTGCAGTAGCCATTTCTGCTATGAGAAATGCCAAACCAAGGAAGCAGAGCAAAGCAAGCCACAGAGAAATAAGAGTCTCTGTAATATTATATGGATCTTAGATTAAGAGTAGACCACACCAGGAAAAAAGAAAACTTCCTTCATTGTTGGTAGGAATGTAAATTGGCTCAGCCACTATGGGTAACAGTAGAGAGGTTCCTCAAAAAACTAAAAATAAAACTGCCAAATGACCCAGCAATCCCACTTTAGGGCACATAAATGGACAAAACTATAATAAGATACATCTACCCCTATGTTCATAGCAGCACGATTCACAATATCAAGACATGGAACATTGTAAATAATCACTGACAGACAAATGGATAAAGATGATGTGGCATATATAGACAATGGTCTACTACTCAGCCATAAAAAAGAATGAAATAATGCCATTTGCAGCAAAATGGATGGACACAGAGATTATCATCCTAAGTCAAGTAAGTCAGAATATATCATTTATATGTGGAATCTAGAATATTACACAAGTGAACCTACCTCAGAACAGCAACAGACTCACAGAGAGAACAGACCTGTGGCTGCCAAGGGGAAGGTGAGGTGAGGGAAGGATAGAGTGGGAGTTTGGGGTTAGCAGACACAAACTATTACAGGTAGAATGGATAAACAGCAAGGTCCTATTGTATAGCACAGGGAACTATATTCAATATCCTGTGACAAACCATAAAGGGTATATACATATAAACAATAATGTATATACATACATAACTGAATCACTTCACTGTACAGCAGAAATTAACACAACACTGTTTAAGTTAAAAACAAAATCAAACAAAGAGCAGACCACACCAGAACACAGCACACCCCTTGACTGGCTTTTAAAAATTCCTTTTTCTTTCTGCTAAATAGGGTTTTCTTCCTGGTCCATGCAGAGTCCTAACTTGGCTTCAAAAACTAATTCCCAGTCTTAAACTTTTATTCAATAGGTGCTAAAATCAAGGAACATGGTGGGTGGCGGGGAACTGACAAAATGAAAATTTCTTTTTTTTCATCAATGAAGTGCCTTTTAATGAAGCTGGGGTACAAAGCAGGACATCAAAAAAGGACTGACAGTACTTTGAAATACCCCCCAAAACTGAGAAAACAGGAAAAACCACCACATCCAGCCTACCCTCATCTTCCAGTAACCACCTACAGTGATGGTAAGATTTTTCAAATATTTTAACAGATACCAATCGATCCCAGTATGTGTAGGCACTGCGACACTTACTTTAAGACAGTCACAACCCTACATAACAAAGACACTGAAGAGAGTTCCCTGGCAATCCCAACGGTTAGGACTCTGCACTTTCACTGCAGAGGGTGCAGGCCTGATCCCTGGTAGGGAACTAAGATTCTGGAAGCAAGGCAGAGCAGCCAAAAATAAAAAATAAAAAGACATTACACAAGTAAATAAAAGTACATAATTCTCAACTGTGGTAAGTGCTATTAAGGATAAGAACTAGAAATACTTCAGACTGGATGTTTAATAAAGGCCTCTCTGAATATTAAAGGCATAGAAAGGCGATTAAGTTCCAGGGGAAGAGAAAGGCTCAATGGCAGTAAAGAACATCACTGAAAGAAAACAAAGCAGGTGTGGGGATGAGATGAGAGTGCCTGTGTCATGCAGAGATCCACAGACCATTGTAACTATTCCATCCAGGTAAAAGATGCTTACTCCTTGGAAGGAAAATTATGACCAATCTAGACAGCATATTCAAAAGCAGAGAAATTACTTTGCCAATAAAGGTCCATCTAGCCAAGGCTATGGTTTTTCCAGTAGTCATGTATGGATGTGAGAGTTGGACCATAAAGAAAGCTGAGCACAGGGGAATTGATGCTTTTGAACTGTGGTGTTGGAGAAGACTCTTGAGAGTCCCTTGGACTGCAAGGAGATCCAACCAGTCCATCCTAAAGGAGATCAGTCCTGGGTGTTCTGTGGAAGCAATGATGCTAAAGCTGAAACTCCAGTACTTTGGCCACCTCATGTGAAGAGTTGACTCATTGGAAAAGACTCTGATGCTGGGAGGGATTGGGGGTAGGAGAAGGGGACGATAAAGGATAAGATGGCTGGATGGCATCACTGACTCGATGGACGCGAGTCTGAGTGAACTCCGGAAGTTGGTGATGGACAGGGAGGCCTGGCGTGCTGCAGTTCATGGGGTCACAAAGAGTCGGACATGATTGAGCGACTGAACTGAACTGAAAGGATCAGTTCATTCTTCACTTTCCTTGAAACCTTGCCTAACCCACTTTAGTCACAATTAATCTGCCTATGAGCTTCCCAGGTGGACCAGTGATAAAGAATCCCCCTGCCAATGCAGAAAAGACACAGGTTCGACCCCTGGGTTGGAAAGATCCCCTGGAGAAGGAAATGGTGACCCACTCCAGTATTCCTACCTGGAAAATTCCAAGAACAGAGAAGCCTAGTAGACTACAGTCCATGGAGTCGAAAACAGTCAGACACGACTGAACACGCACATACACAATCTCTCTAGTTCCTTTAACAGGTTTTCAAGGGCTTCCCTGGTGGCTGAGAGGGTAAAGTATCTGCCTGCAACACGGGAGACCTGGTTCTGTCCCTGGGTGAGGAAGATCTCCTGGAGAAGGAAATGGCAATCCACTCCAGTATCCTTGCCTAGAGAAGCCCATGGTCAGAGGAGCCCATGGTCAGAGGAGCCTGGTAGACTACAGTCCATGGGGTTGCAAAGAGTAGGAAACGACTGAGCAACTTCACTTCACTTCCAACTCCTATAGTCAAGTTCCTCTTTAAAAAAAAAAAAGAACATGGTTAGAGAAAGCTATACCGAGTAAGAATAAGAACTAAATTCCAGTCCTAGCTCTGCTACTTATTAGCTGTGTGATCTTGGCCAAATCACTCTATTTCTCCTGATTTTTATGAGGTGCCATGAAGATATGTGAAATTATACAATATTCAAATAGCTTCACAAGTAGATTGTCACTGTGTTGTATACAGTTCAACACAATATTCCAACTCATAAGCACTGCACTACCCCTTATACATGGAGTTTCAGATTGTGTTGACTTTTTGAGCACCAATATTGTTAATGGTTTTCAAGTTTATTTATAAAGCAGCTACTATCCCCCTTTCTCCTCCCAAAATCTTAGTGTAACTCTAATTTACAAAATAGATCAAAATGAGTTTTTCATTTTAAAACAAAGAAGGAGATTCCAAAGTCAACTTCACTCTGCTGAAACAGGAGCAATGCTACTCCAAGGAACAGTTCATAAACCAAGGATCTTTACTGAAAATCTTGAAGAAGAAAAAAATTAAGGATAAGACCCTATGGCTTGCCACCAGTGATGTCTCTCCAAGCCAACTAAAACAAAAACAAAAACAGAAACACCTCATCTTTTTTTACAAGGAAAGCTTCAGATTCTGTGCGATTTGATACAATCAAAATATGACAGGTTTAACATAAATTACTAGTATCACATCAATTTTTTTTTTTTTTTACTATCCATTCACTCTTTAGTGAGTGATTATTTAATAGTGGCAAGTTTCTCTCACAATTCCCAAAAAGAGGAGGTGGTGGGAAGAATAACCAAAGATAATACTTGCCAATTTCTGCTCTTCTTGAAACTTAATAAGGTAAAGGTTAATAATCACACAGGACCATAGCTTTATCTCCTTCACTGAAAGGAATGTACCATTCCTGAAAGTTTTTTCTCAACACTCTAAGAAAGCTCTCATCATTCCTTACCAATCTAGAGGTTAGATTCCTTCTTAATATATGATTTATCCTTACAGTTAGGGGATTCTTCTTAGAAGGGAAAATGGAAACAAAGTATTAGAGTAAAAGAACATTCTGCTGACCACCACCCTCTATTATACCACTCTACCAAGCAGTGGGTCCATTGTCCCCTTATTTATCTTACTTTGAACACAATGCAAAAGCTCTATTGTCTTAAGTATTGTCTTAAGTTTCAATTTATTCTGAGCTAGTGCCCTTACTCGGAGAAGGCAATGGCACCCCACTCCAGTCCATGGGGGCGCTAAGAGGTGGACATGACTGAGCGACTTCACTTTCACTTTTCACTTTCATGCATTGGAGAAGGAAATGGCAACCCACTCCAGTATTCTTGCCTGGAGAATCCCAGGGACAGAGGAGCCTATTACGCCATGCCATCTGTGGGGTCACAGAGTCAGACACGACTGATGCGACTTAGCAGTAGCAGTGCAAGAGTAGTAAGAACTACTGTTCTTAAACTCCTACATTCATCACTGGTTACTGAGCCTTTCTCAATAATCAGAATAAAGTTCATGAGTCTAGCAGCAAAGTTACCCAGAGTAAAAAGTCCCTTCCAATTTTGTCTTGTGGTGATATAAAACCAATACACTGCTAAAACAGCTCACAAACCACAGAGTCTGAATAAACACTTCAAAGACTATGAAGCCTTTACACTCATGAGCTCTAACACTGTAAGGATAATTTTTAAAGTTTATCTAAATAAATAATTTTTTAAAATAAAGTTTCATCATATTGCCAGATTTCCTTCCAGATATGCTCTATGAGCTACTCAGCAGTCTGATTTGAGAGACTAAATGTAAGATGATAATCAGACAATTCCAAAGTCATGTAACAACCCAATTGCCCATCAAGAGAGGACTGGTTAAGTTAGTGTATGATCAAATAATGCAATACTACACTAAAGCCATAAAAAAGGACATAGTTAAGTACATATGAACAGGAGAGGAACCTACTTAGTATCAATAAAAGTAACAGCTGCTACTGCTAAGTCACTTCAGTCATGTCCGACTCTGTGTGACCCCATAGATGGCAGCCCATCAGGCTCCCCCGTCCCTGGGATTCTCCAGGCAAGAAGACTGGAATGGGTTGCCATTTCCTTCTCCAATGCATGAAAGTGAAAAGTGAACGTGAAGTCGCTCAGTCGTGTCCAACTCTTTGCGAGCCCATAGACCACAGCCTACCCAGGCTCCTCCGTCCATGGGATTTTCCAGGCAAGAGTACTGGAGTGGGGTGTAACATATAATTAGTTTGTCTACATAAAACAGTGTATCTGAGGAAAGAGAAAAAGAATGATTTAAGAGATGTTTATTAAAACATGATTTCTTATCTGAAAGCAGAGTTTCAGGTTATCCTAATTTTCTTCTTTATATTCTGCACTATTTGGGTTTTTTCTAAAAAAGCAGGTATCCTTCTTAGAAAGAAAAGCAACAAAGCTACTTTCATTTTCTTCAAAGACTAAGCACCCTGGTAGAGAGATAAGTAAGTAACAATACGGGTTCCTAAATGTGCTCCTGCCATCAAACACTACAGATGACACTTTGCTCAACATGTTCCAAGAAAATAAACCAGATTATAACGAAGCACTCACAGGTAAAGATTATATCTCATCTCCAATATTGGAGAGTTCATCATGTGGCAATACTGGAATCAAAACTCTTTTGGTTGCACATTAACTCAAATGGTACGTACAGAGGAGGCAGATAAAAAGGAGCTCTGGCTTCAGTATTAGAAAGGCACATCTGGGGAAGGGGTGGCAGGAACGGGGGCTTCGCTGGTGGTGGAGTGGCCAATACACCATGCTCCCAATACAGGGGGTCCACGTTCAATGCCTGGTTGGGGAACTAGAGCCCACATGGCGCAACTAAAGATCCACATGCCAAAGCTAAGACCCAGCACAGCCAAAAAAAGAAAAAAAAAAAAAAATATATGTATATGTGTGTGTGTATATATGTATATAAAGAAAAAAAGCCATCAGGATATTAACTTTTGTCTCTTTATAGAGCTTCCATGTCAACTGTTTTCACAATTTGCCCCAATTCTCTTCTGTAAATAGCTGCCTCCACTTGCTCAATGTTGCTGCTCCTTCATGTCAGCTAGCCAAAGCACTAATTCTAGTTTGGCTACTCACAGCTACCTGATTCTTTAGTTCAAACATTCTGACAGGAAATATCTGATTCATGGACATTGGTCCCACCAATCCACCAGGTCGGGAGTCTATCTGGAATCCAATCAGCGATGGCTAAAGAGAAAGCCCTTTCAGCGGACGTAAGCTGGATAAGGTCTCTCTCTAGAAGAGGTTATAGCCAGGATCAGAGAAAGTTGTCTCTACCACAGTTAAAAAAAAAAAAATGCAAGAGGAGGCCAGGTGTAAACTACATCAAATCCCAATTAACTGAGTAACCTACATTTGGAGACTTTTTAATTTCTACAGAATTTTAAAGAAAAATAACATTAACAAGTGTTAATCACATTAAAGTTAAACTCCAATTATTTTCCTAGTATATAAAGTTTTAAATAAATGTAATTTAGTATACGTTCATCCCAGACTCAAATCTCACCATCTATATAGAAAAAAATGTAGCCTTTTTGCATTACCTATTAGTTTAGAATGTAGCAGCCTGGTGTGGATATTTTGTATAAGTACATAACATATGTGATACAATCTGTCTATATCATCCACAAACTCTCATATCTACATCACTACTCACAAGAGGCCCAGGAACACTGGTTTACCTAGGCAATCATATTCTTCAAGAACTTTCCGTTAACTAAAATGTTCACTAAGCACCTACTCTCTACAGGGCACTGTATTATTACTAATATGTATGCTGGTCACTCAGTTATGTCTGACTCTTTGTGACCCCATGGACTGTAGCCCACCAGGCTCCTCTGTCCATGGGATATTACAGGCAAGAATACTAGAGTGGATTACCATTCCCTACTCCAGAAGATCTTCCCAACCCAGGGACTGAACCAAGGTCTCCTGCACTGCAGGAAGATTCTCAACTGAGACACCAGGGAAGCCCTATTAGTACTAAGAAAAGAAACAAAACATGATCCCTGACTTTAAGGAACTCAGCATCCAGCAAGGAAGGCTCTTTTTTTTTTTTTTTAAAAAAAAAAGGGGGGGAGGGCTGTAACTTAAGTGCATACATATTCTAAATGAAAAGTATATGTTGTCATTTTAAGAAAGACTGGAAAAGTTTTAAGAAAGCCTCACAGAAAAAAGTGAGAACTGCAGCTAGAAACATGAGTTTGGACCAATCTGTGCTGTGATGGAGCTTTCAATGTGGCTCAGTGGGTAAAGAATCTGCTTGCAATGAAGGAGACACAGGAGATGCAGGTTAGATTCCTGGGTCAGGAATATCCCCTGGAGGAGAAAATAGCAATCCATTCCAGTATTCTTGCCTGGGAAATCCCATGGACAGAGGAACCTGGTAGTCTACAAAGGGTGGCAAAGAGTTGGACATGACTGAGGAGCAACTGAGCACATCATTAAAAATAAAGTGAAGAAGCACACAAAAAAGGGGGGGAGGGGGAAGTACATGATAAATTAAACCTAGGGTTGATACACTTAGTAAGTGAACAGCTTTTATAACACAAAACATTAAAACCTAAAGAGTAGGAAAAGAATACCACCACCACATTAAATAAGAAATGCAAACAGCCAATAAAAATGAGTGTTTAAAATTGGTTATCACATTTTTTGATGAAATATTCAGCAAAAATGAGAGTGCTTAAGTTGCAAAAACACTACTGAAAGAACAGAAATCAGTATATCCTCTCTGGAAAGCAGTTATACATATAAAACAAAGAAGTTTACATTTTTAAAGCCACTTCTAAATGTCTGTATTTTTAACCACTTCTAAGAATCTATTTTTAAAAACCCAGTGATTAAAAGATTTATATGCAAGGATGTTCATTTGCAGCTTTATTTATAATACTGAAGAACTGAAAACAAGAATACCATGAGGAAAAATTAAATTGCATACAAAACAGAACATCATACAGACAAAAACATGTTTTAAAAAAGTTAAGGGAAATGATCAAACAATCTTAGGTGAAAAAAGCTACTATATATATATATATAATAATTCTCAATTTAAAACTGCTGGGAACCCCCTGGTGGTCCAGTGGCTGAGGTCCAGTCACTGCTGAGGGCTCTGGTTCAATTCTTGGCAGGGGAATTAAGAGTCCACAAACCAAGTGGTGCCGTCAGGAAAAAAAAAAGTGTAAATATGTACCTAAAAAATATGATGTAAAAATACTTCAAAGCATTACCAGAAATCATCATTGGATAGTAAGATTATGGGTGACTTAAACGTGAATAGTTTTGGGGAGGAAGGGGACATGCCATGGGATCTTAGTTTCCCCACCAGGAAAGTAACCCACAACCCTGCAGTGGAAGCATGGAGCTTAACTACTGACTGCCAGGGCAAGTCCCTGCAACCTGCAATCAGTAAGAGTAAGTCAAAGAGAGAAAGGTAGCACAGCCCATTTGGCAACACGTTGGGCATTACCGAAAAGTTTCACACTTTCTGAAAAAAATAAAAATTCTCATTAATACACATTCAACCCACGCATAAATACTTCTAAGGTAGATATATAGATACTATCATTATTAAACATATTAAAAGTATTAATATATTTCATAAATACAGTGCTAAAGCTAAATATCAATAGTTATCACTGACAATGCAGATAGTCGACTAGTAATAATCTACTAGTGCTTTATGATTTATGTTACTTTACAAAGATATATGAGTTGAAACTCTACTATTTTTGAAAAATAATATTTCAAACAGTAACTATTTTAAGAGAATATTAGCAAGATTTACTGAAATAAAAAATTTAGTCATTTGGTACTATATTGCAGTAAAATCAAATTTCCAATCAGTCCAAGTTTTAGAATTAAATGTCTACCAAAAAATGTTACATTACTAATGATTATTTCATGCCTATATACTTATATTTTTAAAACCCTAGAAATGTGAGGTTTATTAAAGAGCTCATTGCTGATAAATATTAAGATATATTAAGACAGACTACCATTCGGCTACATTTACCACCACTTATAAATTCTCTTTACAGTGAGTACAGAATCAAGCCCAAACTTGTGAAAACACTTAAAAATTTAGTAATTTTTTATTTTGCCAATCGGTGTACTCATGTCTTCCATTTGAATAGATCATCATAAAGTTATACAGCATGCTGCTGCTGCTGCTGCTGCTAAGTCACTTTAGTCGTGTCGGACTCGTGCGACCCCATAGACGGCAGCCCACCAGGCTCCCCCATCCCTGGGATTCTCCAGGCATGAACACTGGAGTTGGGTGCCATTTCCTTCTCCAATGCATGAAAGTGAAAAGTGAAAGTGAAGTCGCTCAGTCGTGTCCG
>SJYQ01000998.1:0-56451 GCA_006410935.1 Redunca redunca
AGGACGCTTGCAGCAGCACACCATGGGTGGACCGAGCAGAAACACACAGCACCTAGGCATTCATTTTTCTATTGCTGCGTGACAAGTGATCACAAGCTCAGTGGTTTGTCATCTCAGTTCCTATGGGTCAGGGTGTCTGGGCACAGCTTAGCTGGCTCCTCTGCTCAGGGTCTCTCAAAAGCTGTAACCAAGGCATCAGCCAGGCTGGGGTCTCAGCTGAAGGCTCATCTGTGGAAGGATCTTCTTCCAAACCCACAAAGCTGCTGGCAGGACACAGTTCCTCAGTCCCTAACTGGCCACATCCTGGAGGACCCCTCCGTCCCCAGCTCCCTGGGCCTCTCCCACCTCCATACTCACCGCACTGGGGCATACAGACAAACCAAGAAGGCAGCAGTGTTGACTGCCAGATGGAAGTTGTTCTCCATCCCTTTGCTCATGTGGATCTGAGCTGTGTGCACACGCAGACACACATGAACACACACACCCCACGTTGTCCCGCAGGCACACACCTCCCCAGGGAGGAAAGCTCTCTGGGTGATAATCTGTCGTGATCCGAATAAAGCTGATGAACAGGGGGTGGGGGTGGAGGGGAGATGCTTTTTGAATAAAATCTGCCTAAAGGAATAGTTCTTCCATGGGACCCTGGGGCCAGACCCCTCCCCTCTGTGAGTCTCCTCTACATAATCTGGAGCATGAACGAGGCCTGGTGCTTAGGGTGGGGGGTTGGGAGGAGGCACCTGCCCAGGGTCTTCATCTCGGGGACATCCATGTGCCTTGCTTCCCCAGGCAGCTCAGCAGCTCCTCCTCCTACAGCGGGGATGTGAGCCGGCATCACACCAGCACCGCCGAGCTGCAGAAGCCCGGGCCCACGGAGGAGACCTGGAAGCTCGTGGAGGCGGACAAGGCTCAGACGGGGCAGGTGAGGACGGCGGTCAGGTCGCTGTGCGTCTGTGGGGGCTGGGCCCTGGGCCGGGTGCTCTGGTCATCTTGACTTACATCTTCCTCCCCAGGAGGCTTGAAAGGTACTGTTTTAAGCGCTGGAAACCAGGGTGGAGGGCCAAGGTGACTTGCCACAGGTCACGGCTGGTGAGCAACAGAGCTGGGATGTGAACCCAACACTCAGGCTCCAGGGTTGGCATCTGCAGTCTCTGCCTGCCTGACCGCTGCCTCCTTTGAGCAGCTGGGGCCTTGGTGGCCATAGATGACGCAATGCCTTGAATCCAGGCTCCAGCCTCAGGGGTCAGCTGTGTGTGGGTTGGTTTCAAGTCATCACAGACGCAGCCCTGAAGAACATTAATTGTGTCATCAAAAAAGATTATCTTTCACTTCTTTTTATTTTCTATTTTTGCCCTTATTACAGGCAGGTCTTGTTTTATGGCACTTGGTTTTGTGGTACTTCACAAATGCTATTGTTTACAAATTGAAGGTGTATGACAATCTTGTGTTGAACATCAGTGCCATTTCTCCAGCAGCATTTGCTCACCTTGGCTCTCTGTGCCACATTTTGGTAGTTCTTGGAATATTTCAAACTTTATTATAGTTTGTTATTAATACAGAATATTATATTTGTTATTGTTATACTATGTTAACATTATAATATTTGTGATCTTTGATGTTACTACTACAACTCACCGAAGGCCCAAATTATGATTAGCACTTTAGCAACCAAGTATTTTTTTAAAATATAAATTTATTTATTTTAATTGGAGGTTAATTACTTACAATATTGTATTGGTTTTGCCATACATCAACATGAATCCACCACAGGTGTACATGTGTTCCCCATCCTGAACCCCCCTCCCTCCTCCCTCCCCGTACCATCCCTCTGGGTCGTCTCAGTGCACCAGCCCCAAGCGTCCAGTATCATGCATCGAACCTGGACTGGTGATTCGTTTCACATATGATATTATACGTGTTTCAATGTCATTCTCCCAAATCATCCCACCCTGGCCCTCTCCCACAGAGTCCAAAAGACTGTTCTATACATCTGTGTCTCTTTTGCTGTCTCGCATACAGGGTTATCGTTACCATCTTTCTAAATTCCATATATATGCGTTAGTATACTGTATTGGTGTTTTTCTTTCTGGCTTACTTCACTGTGTATAATAGGCTCCAGTTTCATCCACCTCATTAGAACTGATTCAAATATATTCGTTTTAATGGCTGCGTAATACTGTATTGTGTATATGTACCACAGCTTTCTTATCCATTCATCTGCTGATGGGCATCTAGGTTGTTTCCATGTTCTGGCTATTATAAACAGTGCTGTGATGAACATTGGGGTACATGTGTCTCTTTCAATTCTGGTTTCCTCAGTGTGTGTGCCCAGCAGTGGGATTGCTGGGTCATATGGCAGTTCTGTTTCCAGTTTTTAAGGAATCTCCACACTGTTCTCCATAGTGGCTGTACTAGTTTGCATTCCCACCAACAGTATAAGAGATCTCCACACCCTCTCCAGCATTTATTGCTTGTAGACTTTTGGATCGCGGCTATTCTGACTGGCGTGAAATGGCACACAACCAAATATTTTCAATTGAGGTGTGTGCATTGTGTTTCTAATCATAGTGCTATTGCACACTTAATAGACTTCAGTATACCATAAATATAGCTTTTATATGCACCAGGAAACCAGAAAATTCATGTGACTCAGTTTATCTGGATAGTCGATTTATTATAGTAGTCTGGAACCAAACTTACAAGTGTCTAAGGTGTCCCTGTTGATCAGTGAGAAGGTCTCCGCTGGGGCTTTGTTTTTAATACCTGTCTTAGTCCCTTTGGGCTGGTATAACAGAAGACCGTGGTACAGGTGGCTTAGAAACAACATACATTTATTGCTCATAATTCTGGATGTTGGCAAGTCCGGGATCATGGCGCCAGCAGATTCAGTGTCTGGTGAGAGAGCCCCCTGGTTCATAAATGGCCATCCTCTCACAGCGTCCTCATATGACAGAAGGGTGAGGGATCCCTTTTATAAGGGCACTAATCCCATTTATGAGGAGTCCACCCTCATGAAAAGCCTGATGTGACAGGGAGCACACACACAGGGAAAGATACCCGGAGTTTGCCAAATCCACGCCATGCAGTTTGGGTGTCAGGCTGACCCAGAGCACACTGCACCCATCTGTGGTGTGCAGCTGCGCTTTGAGTCACCACATGTAATTACACGGACCCCATGAGGGGCTCCACAGGAGATACTGGAGTAAAAGAGGCCCCCAGCTGTCACTCTGTGGAGCTGGGAAACAGGCTGAGCAAGTGCCAAGCAGTTGGAGGCCAGTTGCGATGGGCAGGAATTGGTGTTGAGTGTTCAGAGGACTTAGGGTGTGGGGAGTGGATATGACACTTGGTTATGGTTGCTAGGCAACATGTCCCATCTTCCCATTTTCTTCAAACTCTTTGATGCCTTCCTGATAGTCCTGGAGTAAAACTTAACCCTGTCCAGGATCCCTCGGGTCCTGTGTGGTCCAGCCACTCCCTGTTCTCCAGCCTTACCATGCTCCAGCTATCCTTGCTTCCTTTCTGCTTCCCTCCTACCTCAGGGCCTTTGTACATGTTGGTCCCTGTGCCTGGAATGCCTTTTTTTTTTTTTTCCATTTTCACCTGGTTAATTCTTTGATGTCCCTTCCTTACAGAAAACCTCCTCTGATTCCTCTCCACCCTGGGTTAGGTCAGGGTACTGAGTTTTATATTCCCGTGGAATCATGTACCACTTCCAGCCCTTCTCTGGGATTATACATTTATCTGGGCAGTTATTTGATAAAAGCCTGTCTTACTGCTCAACTGGAAGTTCCGTGAGGGCAGAAACCTTGGCTTTGCTCCTGCTGATTTCTTTGCCAAGTAACTAAGGGGAAAGGGATTGTAGGCTTGAGCACAGGTAGGGGCAGTGGACTGCCCAGGGTCTGTTGAGGCTGCTGACCTTGGGTAGGCACGGCTGGTGGGTGTGTTCTATAAGATGCCTTCTCTCCTGGTCTCAGGTCAAGCTCTCTGTGTACTGGGACTACATGAAGGCGATTGGACTTTTCATCTCCTTTCTGAGCATCTTCCTTTTCCTGTGTAACCACGTGGCTTCCCTGGCCTCTAACTATTGGCTCAGTCTCTGGACGGATGACCCCATCGTCAACGGGACCCAGGAGCACACGCAAGTCCGGCTGAGTGTCTATGGAGCCCTGGGCATTTCACAGGGTGAGCCTCCCCAGGCCCCCACTTGCTCTTGGCACTAGGAGCCACTTCCATTTCTTGTTATAGAATCAGATCCCCCAACTTATCAGGGTTTTGTTAGACTCACAAACCAAGCCAAACACATATGAACACTAACTGTCACATAATAGACACTGAGATATTTGTAGAATGAACGTTTCTCGAACGCTCTGTTTCGTGTGGCTCTGGGAGACAGAGGGGAAAGAAGCTCCAACGTGCCTATTTTACAGATGAGTTGAGAAACAGAAGGTGACCAAGGACCCTTGCCCCTCATTGTTCTGGCAGGGTGGTGGAGTTTCGGTGAAGTCCCATTTGTGGACTTTTGCCTTCTACCCCAAAGGTGGGAATTAGTTTCTACTTGTGGTTCATAACACAGGCAGTGCTACCCTCATGTCTAGAGATACTTAGAGTTTAGTCGTATCTAGAGATACTTGAAGTTATCACAACTTCCCCATGGGGGCAGGTGCTGCTGGGATCTAGAGGCCAGATGTTGCTAAACGTCCTGCAGTGCCCAGTGCAGCCTCCACAGTGGAGGATGATCCAGCCTCAGCGGTTAACAGGGAGGATGGGTGTATACCCTTCCTGTGGTCCTGCAAAGATCCCCAGACGCAGCAGCATTACCAGTCATAGCTAACGTTTGCAGCACTTACCTGGTGTCTGGTTCTGTTGTCAGCACTTTAAGGTGCCGTCACATGAGGTAGGAGCTCAGTTTTCGTTGTTTTGGCGATGTGGAAACTGAGGCCCAGAAGGGTTCAGTAGGTTTCCCAAAGCCACACAGCTTATTCATGGCAGAGCTGGCATTGAGCAAGGTAGTGTGGCTCAGAGCCCACACTCTTCTTCCTGAGGGCAAAGGAGTTCACCCATCTGAGCTTCAGTTGGGTTTCCCTGATGGCTCAGCTGGTAAAGAATCCGCCTGCAATGCGGAAGACCTGGGTTCGATCTCTGGGTTGGGAAGATTCCCCTGGAGAAGGGAAAGGCTACTCACTCCAGTTTTCTTCCATATCTGTAACATGGGTACTAATAGAACATATACAGGGTCCTCAAAAGGATTAGATGCACATAAAAGACATGGTGAGTTTTGCACATAGTATGTGCTGGGTTAATAATAGCCACCATTACGGTTGTTATTAGAAGCTGGGGGTCCAGGCTGCTTTGTTCACATGGTCACATGGCTCCTTGCCCCTGCCCCCGCTCGGTCCCTCTCCTGCCGTGGAGTTTGACACGAGAGTATTTGTAGGTATCACGGTGTTCGGCTACTCCATGGCGGTGTCCATCGGGGGCATCTTCGCCTCCCGCCGCCTGCACCTGGACCTACTGCATAATGTCCTCCGGTCGCCCATAAGCTTCTTCGAGCGGACCCCCAGCGGGAACCTGGTGAACCGCTTCTCCAAGGAGCTGGACACGGTGGACTCCATGATCCCGCAGGTCATCAAGATGTTCATGGGCTCTCTGTTCAACGTCATCGGCGCCTGCATCATCATCCTGCTGGCTACGCCCATGGCTGCCGTCATCATCCCGCCCCTGGGCCTCATCTACTTCTTCGTGCAGGTGAGAGGTGGGTCCTGGGATCCAAGACGAGCCCTGCTCGGTGTCGCTGTCCCGTGAGAACCATTTAAGTTTACATGGTTTAAACTTTTTACTTTACTTTTAACTTAAATGGGGACCATTTAAGTTTCCCCAGCATGAGTCTGTGGAGGATGTCCCAGAGGAGGGTTAAGGTTTGTTTTTGTTGGTTTTGAATATCTGAGTTGATGGTTTTCAGCTTGCAATAATCAAACATCCTTTTTTCCTAATAATAAGGGTTTTATTAAGCTGAAAGTTTTTAAAAGGAAATAAGCTATAGCCATGAAGAAGTGAAGTGAAGTCGCTCAGTCATGTCCGACTCTTTGCGACACCATGGACTGTAGCCTACCAGGCTCCTCCATCCATGGGATTTTCCAGGTGACAGTACTGGAGTGGGTTGCCATTTCCTTCTCCAGGGCAGATAATGGAGACATGAATGGAGACACAGCTGTGATATTTTTTCCCCTGTAATAGAGATCTGAAAGTGAATGTGGAAGTGTGAGTCGCTCAGACATGTCTGAGTCTTTGCAACCCCAGGGACTGTGGCCCACCAGGCTGCTCGGTCCATGGGATTCTCCAGGCAAGAATACTGGAGTGGGTTGCCATGCCCTCCTCCAGGGGATTTTCCCAACCCAGGGCCATCTGCACCATCAAGGAAGCTGTAATAGAAATTTAGAGGTATGCTATTCAGGGCTGATATGACAGCTTCCGGCTTCCCAGGTGGCTCAAGTGGTAAAGAACCCACCTACCAATGCAAGAGACATAAGGATGCGGGTTCAGTCCCTGGGTTGGGAAGATCCCCTGGAGGAGGGCATGGCAGCTCACTCCAGTATTCTTGCCTGGAGAATCCCATGGACAGAGGAGCCTGGTGGGCTACAGTCCATAGGGTCACACAGAGTTGGACACAACTGAGTCGACTTAGCACGCACACACATATCTGACAGCTTCATGAGTTTGGTAGCTTCAGATTCCTTCACTGTTTTGTTTTGGGGTTTTTTTGGGGGGTGGTTATGTGTTTCTATCATCGTTGCCTTCCCATTCTTAAGTTGGTTTCATGGTCCAGCATGGCTGCCAGAGCTCCAGCCATCACAGATAAGCTCAAGAAAAGTGAACAGAGTAAGGGAGCAACTGATGGCTGCGTCAGCTTTACTGTGGTGCTTCCAGTTAACAGATCAGTATGTTGAGGTCCAGGGGGCAGAACTGGGAATGTGAACTCACATCTGATGTAACTGTCACTGCGCTTTCCTGCCCCTGAAAAGGACACCTTTTTACCTTGCTCATGCTGATTCTAAGTGTTCTAAATTCAGAGTCATCAAATGCATGTATATTAGTAAGAATATTTTTTTAACTAAAAGAAGTAGCTGCAGCATACACGCTAACAGGAGACTGCTGTTTAGATGGGAGCCTAACAGCTGTTGCACAAAATAAGAATAAGAAGCCACGGGGTGCTCTGTACCTCACACTGCACTGTGTGTGGCCTGTTGGTGTGGGTTCCTAGAGGCCTTGGCCAGGTCAGCCAGACCCAATACCCTCCCGCACTGTGGCTTGGCATCCACGCTGTGGCCCGGCATTGGTGAGTGTGAACAAAAATGGAATCAGAGCACGTCCAGTTCCCAGACCCTCTCTGTGTTCTCTTTAAATCCATGCCAGCTTTTGTGAAAAGTCCTCCAGCTGCATTTATCAAAAAGGTTACCCGTGTTCTGACCCTGGCTGGACCTTTTCCTGGAGGACCCAGTTCAAAAGAACAAACGAGGAGGCCCAGGGTGACGTTTGGGGCAGCTCAGATGCCTGCTGGCAGCAGGGTCTTGAGCACTCCATGGGTAACGTGGCAGTGGACTGCTAACGTCCCTCCGACAGGAGAACTGGGCACACGCTGTTGCGGCACCAACAATTTTATTTTTAAACAACAAAGGGAAAGAAGTTAGCCAAGGCCCATGTTGTCGGCACACCGTCATTATAACTAAGACAAAATGCGTAATGTGCGTGGGCAGGACTGGAAGTGGAGGTAGAAAAATGAAAACACTGCCTTACTAATCCTTAGAGATTAAGGGAGAATTTTTGTCATAGCTTTTAACTATTTATTGTTGTTGTTCAGTGGCTAAGTCATGTTCAACTCTTTGTGACCCCTTGGACTGCAGCATGCCAGGCTTCCTTCTCCTTCACCCTCTGCTGGAGTTTGCTCAAACTCCTGTCCATCGAGTTGGTGATGCCATCCAACCATCTCATCCTCTGTCATCCCTTCCTCCTCCTGCCCTCAGTCTTTCTCAGCATCAGGGGCCTTTTCCAGTGAGTCAGTTTTTTGCATCAGGTGGCCAAAGTATTGGAGCTTCAGCATCAGTCCTTCCAGTGAATCTTCAGGGTTGATTCCCTTTAACACAGCAGTCTCACTCAGTGTGTATGCTAGGAGAGGGACTTCCTTGGTGGTCCAGCAGCTAAGATTCTGAGCTCCCAATACAGGGGGCCTGGGTTCTATCCCTGGCTGGGGAACTAGATCCCACATAAAACAACTAACAGTTTGAATGGTGCAACCAAAGATCCACATGCCACAGCAAAGATCGAAGAGCCTTCGTGCCTCAACTAGGACTTGGCACAGCCAAATAAATAAACTTTAAAAAAAAAAAAAAAAAAGAAATCAAGAGACTGTATCACAGAAACCAATCGGCTAGAATGTGCTTAGCGTTTTGATTCATAATTACCCCAAGTGTCCATCACAGGAGGATGGATGCATTCAATGTGGTATACTGATACAAAAGACGTGACCTAGCAGCAGAGAGGAATGAGCTACTAATATACACAAGGAGGCTGAGTCTCAGAGATACTATATTGATCAGAATAAGCCAGACACAAAAGAGGACACTGGTATGATTCTGTTTTTATGAAGCTGAAGAACAGGCAAGAGCAGTGAAATAGAAGTCGGAATAGTGGCTCTACGGGGAACTGACGGTGAGAGAACACGAGGGAATTTCCTAGATTCTGATCTGGTGGTGCATATACAGGTGTAGATAAACGTTAAATTCACCAAGATGTAAAGGTTTAGTACACTTTGCAGTGGAAGTAAGTTGCATCTCAAAAAGACCCTTTTAAGATGTATGTGTGTAAGGGTAGGTGTTCTTTCTCTCTCTCTGGAAAAGAATTAAAACATACACTGAGAGTAGTGCTTATCTCAGGATCATGGACTTAACGTAATGTTTTTCTAATCATCCTATCTATACCATTTGAAAAAAAATTTAAATGGATATACATTAGTGTATATCTAATATACATGAATTGTATATTATATACACTATAATTATACTATATTAACAGTTAATATACACTAATATAGAAGAAGGCTTCCCTTATAGCTCAGTTGGTAAAGAACCTGCCTGCAATGCAGGAGACCTGGGTTTGATCCCTAGGTTGGGAAGATACCCTGGAGAAGGGAAAGGCTACCCACTCCAGTATTCCAGCCTGGAGAATTCCAGGGACTATACGGTCCATGGGGTTGCAAAGAGTCAGACACGACTGAGTGACTTTGACTTTCACTTTCAAATATAGAAGAAAAGCTATGACCAACCTAAATAGCATATTAAAAAGCAGAGACATTACTTTGTGGACAAAGGTCCATCTAGTCAAAACTATGGTTTTTCCAGTAGTCATATATGGATGTGAGAGTTGGACTGTAAAGAAAGCTGAGTGCTGAAGAATTTATACTTTTGAACCGTGGTGTTGGAGAAGACTCTTGAGAGTCCCTTGGACTGCAAGGAGATCCAACCAGTCCATCCTAAAGGAGATCAGTCCTGAATATTCATTGGAAGGACTGATGCTGAAGCTGAAACTCCAATACTTTGGCCACTTGGTGCAAAGAACTGACTCACTGGAAAAGACCCTGATGCTGGGAAAGATTGAAGGCAGGAGGAGGAAGGGACAGATGAGATGGTTGGATGGCATCACTGACTCGATGGACATGAGTGTGAGCAAGCTTCGGGAGTTGGTGATGGACAGGGAAGCATGGTATGCTGCAGTCCACGGGGTCACAAAGAGTCGGACATGACTGAGCAACTGAACTGATACATTAGTGTTTGCAAGTCATTTTTAGGAAAGGCAATGTAAGAGGTAAGGTGATGTGGAATTCTGTTGGGGCCTCCAGGTTGTTGGAATAAGTCATTTCTACCCCCGGAATTGCATGGCATCTGTGAAAATTCCCTGGCACTTGCCTTAGTATCTTAGCTCTCAGTCCAATCCCAGCACCAGACAGGTGTAGGCTGAACATTCATTTTCACTCATGAGCACCAGGCACTCCTTGGAAGAATCAGGTGAGTCCATGGGGTGGATTCTCTCCAGGAACAGAGCTTAAAAGGAAAGCTAATAATTATTTTTTAAAATATCAGATTATTCCATAACAAAAATAAGTCTCGGGTTCACTTTTTAGAGGAAATAAAATTCAGAGGACATGACAAGTGGAATAAGTCGAGCAGGTCAAACATTTTAGAACAGTTTCCACCCAGGAGGAAAGAAAGCTGGGAGCCGAGGTGATCCCAGAAGAGGGTAATGGGGGCAGATGCCGGGGTCCTTGAGCCAGACCACGGGGCTGGACTGCATCCCAAGGCAGTGGGAGCCGGCGGAGGACAGGTGGCATCTGACCATGTGCAGGGATTGGCAGAACCCCTGATCTGAGGCGGCCCGGGTTGGTGTGACCCTGGGTTAGTTCTCAGAGTTTCCGGGGCCCCCGGAGGGCTCCCCAACATGTGGTTCAAATTCCCATGTGAGCTGGCATCCAGAAAAAGTTTGGAGAACCCATAAGAGCCGCCCACTCTGTTCAGTGTTCTCCATGGAAGGTCTCTGCCCCTGAAGATGGCCCAGGGCACCCAGCACAGCCCAGGAGGCAGGAGACATGTCCCTCAGCGCCTGTGTTCACTTGCCTGGCTCTGCTGTTGAAGCCAGTGCAGACATGTTACATCTTCAGCACGTCCGGGAGAGGGAACTTCGGTCTTAGCGGGTCCTTTTGTACAGATGGAGAAACTGAAGCCAGGAGAACAGAGGTGTCTTTAGATGACCAGGCCAGCCTCTGTCACAGTTCCTCAATGCTCCCGGTGGGCTCTTGTTCTGTCTCTTAATGAGCTGAACAGCCAGGTTAGGGCAGGAGTAGAGTGGATGTGGTCTCTGCCCACGGGGACAGGCAGAGGCAGGGTTTACGCTGAGGTCTGCTTGTCCTAAAGCAACGCTGTGGGGTCCATAAACCCTCGAGGTCAGTGGCATCAGAAAGGCCATGCCGTGTTGAGGTCAACACTTTGAGACCAGACTGTTGGTGTTCAAATCCCAGCTCTGCCACTTCCTAGCCACATGGCTTTAGGGAAGAGGTTGACCTCAGGTTACTCGTTGTGAAACAGGATTGAGCACCTCATAGGTTTTTGATGAAGATTAAAGAGCGGATGGCTGGGAAGGTGCTTAAAGCAGTGCTGGGATGCTGGGCTCCACGTGTAGTGTAGTGGAAGTCACTTAGTTGTGTCCGACTCTCTGGGACCCCCTGGACTGTACAGTCCATGGAATTCTCCAGGCCAAAATACTGGAGTGGGCAGCCTTTCCCTTCTCCAGGAGATCTTCCCAGCCCAGGGATCAAACCCAGGTCTCCCGTATTGCAGGAGATTCTTTGCCAGCTGAGCCACAAGGGAAAGCCCAGGAATACTGGAGTGAGTAGTCTAGCCCTTCTCCAGTGGATCTTCCCAACCCAGGAATTGAACCAGGGTCTCCTGCATTGCAGGCAGTTTCTTTACCAGCTGAGCTACCAGAGATCCGGGCTCCACTGGAGCGTGAGCTATTATTATCATCACTGCTGCCGCCCTGGTTATTGTAGTCAGTGCGCCTGCCGTTCCTCGGGTGAACGCAGACCCGGTCCAGCGTTCCGCCCCCAGAGGGATCATTTACGTCCAGACTTTCTCCAGCACCGCCCTGGAAGGCCCCTCGCCTACCCCTGGTCCATTCTCTCCCCTAGAGGTTCTACGTGGCCTCCTCCCGGCAGCTGAAGCGCCTCGAGTCGGTCAGCCGCTCGCCGGTGTATTCCCACTTCAACGAGACCTTGCTGGGCGTCAGCGTCATCCGTGCCTTCGAGGAGCAGGAGCGCTTCATCCGCCAGAGCGACCTGAAGGTGGACGAGAACCAGAAGGCCTACTACCCCAGCATCGTGGCCAACCGGTGGGCGTGGGGCCGTGGGGGAGGCTCCCGGAGCGCGGGGGTGGGGCCCAGCGCCGGCCTCACGGGAGGGAGGCTCGGACTCGGGGAGAGGAGAGGAGGGAAGGACCGTTAGAAACAGGAGCGCGGTCAGCGTGCGTGTGGCCGCAGGGGCCGCCGAAGCGCCGGCGCAGAGAGTTCTTCTGAGTCAGGAGATAGCGCAGGGCCATCCTTCAGCCGTGGCCCTGGTGATACAGGACCATCGGTGACGGCGGCCTCGGCTCCTGAGTGTTCTCACCTGCTTCTCTTCACCCCCGCCCCCGGGTGATAAGTGTGGGAAGCAGTTTTATTAGTAATACTATTAGGTCAGACCTTGTGAAATTGCCCTTTGGGGGATCAAGCATGGTTGAATAGCATCGGGCTTAAAAGAAAAAGGAGTAGAAGTTGGCTAATTATGGATTGAATCTAGACCATCCTGTCCTCCCTTGCTTACATCCTAAGATATTTTTTGAGACATGAGATAGAGAAGACTCCAGAGAGGGGTCAGAGCACACTGGCAGTGACCCACTGCACACCAGGTAATCCCTTAGTGTGAGACAGGCGGAAAGATCGGGCACTGCTGGAAAGGCCTTGCAGTTCCCTTGCAGAGTTTGTTTAGGGAGTTTGTTGAAATCTGGGTTTCGGTGGGAATAACCCACACCCTGAGGATCTGTCACACGGATCTTCAAGAATGTGGTGGGAAAAAAAAACAGATTGATAATACTGCCTCTCTAGAATGCTTTACATTTTCAAACATAAAAACAGTGTTCCTATGTGATAGCATACAAAAGTTAGCTTTGAACGTGTAGATCTGTCTATATTTTAAAGGAAAGATAATACATTTTAATGTTCCTAAAATAGCGGTGATCTAGGTCTAGGGACCCTTTGGCTGCGTTGAGAAGTGTCGTTTATTTCTCACTCTCCCCTCCCCCCTTCCTGCCAAGAGANTCAAAGAGCTGGACACGACTGCGTGACTATCACTGCATTCCAAGAAAATGCCCCCCGGGAATGAAACTAAAGGGACCCTGGTTAGATTCTGACTTAGGGATTTACTGAAATGACCTGTGCCAAGTCCTTGAATTCTGTGAACCAGGGCCCACCTCATCAGAGAGCAGTCTTCAGAATGATGTGAGTGCCCCCCTGTGGAAATAAGAGCACATTACATCAGCAGGTTCTCACCCTGCCTTGATTTATCCATTTATTTATATCAACTTTTGAGGTATAATTCATATGCCATGCAGTTCACTCATTTAAAGTGTGAAATTCAGTTTTTTACTTTTAAAAATACTGTACTTATTTTCACTACTTTTAATTATTTATTTTTATGGTTGTAGAATAATAGCAAATTTGAAAAATACAAGGAGAAGATCACCGAGAGTCTTACCACTATTAAAATATATCTGTTTACTTATCTGTTTGTATATATTACACACGATATATATTTACAGGTAGAAAGATCCACCGATTTCTCTCCAGTCCCCTCCGTGTTCTTACAGCAGTGTCTCCTTATTTATATGAGGGGTGTAAAAAAATTATCGTAAGAAGTTTATGGGGGAGAAAGGATGGAAGTCCTCTTTCATTGTCCTCTCCATTCCTCTTTTCCCTGAAGACAGTGTAGAGCGCAGCCCAGAGCATATCCAGGTGTAGACCTCAGGAAATGTGACCTGAACGAAGTAGCTTTTCAGAAATAGGGGCTGTGTGACTCCAGGAAGTTGCTTTCACTCTCATTGTTTCAGTTCCCTCGTGTGTAAACTGGGGATGGGAAGGGACTCCACTCTTGGGATTGTAGTGAGGATTAAAGGAGGTCATGTGATAGAGTGGCCGTCAAGTGTTGGCTGCTGCTTTTATGGTCGCCCTCCAGGCCATGGACTTACCTGGTGGCTCAGAGGGTAAAGCCACAATGCGGGAGACCCGGGTTCCATCCCTGGGTTGGGAAGATCCTCTGGAGAAGGAAGTGGCAACCCTCTCGAGTACTCCTGCCTGGAAAATCCCATGGATGGGGGGAGCATGGTAGGCTGCAGTCCATGGGGTTGCAGAGTCGGACACGACTGAGCAACTTCACTTTCACTTTCACACCTTCCAGGCCTTCGAAGCCGTCAGAGTATCTCACCTTTAGCTTTGTGTCTGTCTAGAGGAGACCGCCATCCATTCATTGATTCAGTCCACAGATGTTTACTGAGCACCTCCTGCGTGCTCTGGGCTCTAGGATGTAGCAGTGAACAAGTGAAAGAACCTGTTCGTAGAGGGGCTGTTCCAGTGGGCTGTGGGTGACAGAATAAAGAGACACTTGCTTAAAATGCCAGGAGGTGGTGAGCACCCTCAGAGTGGACGAAGAGAGTGTGGGAGAAGAGGGGCCCAGTGCTCGGAGGGCGGTTGCATTAACCTGGATCCACAGCAGCCAGGCAGGCCAAGGGGGTAGTTTGGCACGAATGTTCCAGGCAGAAGCCGCAAGTGCAAAGGCCCAGAAGCAGCACACATGGGTATGTTTAGGGAACAGTCCAGAAGTCAGCACGGGAGCAGTGAGGCAGTGAATGGGAAGGAGCGGGCCGTGAGGTCAGAGGGGTCATGGAAGCCGCTCACGTGGAGCTCTGGGGCACGTGAGATGGACTTCAGACCCCTCAGGCCCACCCACTGCCCGCTGTCATCACAGGCTCCCTGGCAAATCCAGGATATGGCACCGCCCAGCGACTGGCCCCAGGTGGGCCGAGTGGAGTTCCGGGACTACGGCCTGCGGTACCGAGAGGACCTGGACTTTGTTCTGAAGCACATCAACGTCACCATCGATGGCGGGGAAAAGGTGGGTGCCCCTTGACCCCTGCCCGTCCGTGGGTGGGCACAGGCTGCCACCAGGTTTCCCCTGCCCCCGAACCACAGGGTGGAGGGGGAGAGCCTTTGGCAGTGAAATCTGCTCAGAGCATCCCAGCTGCAGACTGGTAGCCCAGGAGCCAGAGGAGATGCGTTTTGGAAATTGCAAACACTGAAAAATCTGGAATGTTTTATGTTAAAAAAATCCATTTCCCGCTTCTCTTGAAAGCTCAGAACTTCTGGCAGCACTGGGCCCATCCTCCCCGCCCGGCTCTTTCTAGATAAGACGTGAGCCTCCCAGTTCACTGACCAGTCCCCTCCTCCCCTTTTCATGTGCCCCCTTGGCCACTAGGCCTCTAGAATAGAAAGATGCCCTCCTCACTACTAGGGATGGCTCAAGGGTATCGCTGCTCCTAGAGGACGTCTTTGCCCTGAGACACTCAGACCCTCCTGAGGAATCAGACCGAGGGTCCTTCTGGCCATTTGCCAGAAGCCAGTGTTTCTTTCTTCTCTGAACATGCAGGAGTTGTTAAACACCCAATCAGGAGGCCCAGAATATTCCGTCCCCATGGGAGAGTTTCTCCAACTTGTAACAAGAGGAGGAACAGAGTGGGTGGGCGGTGTTCTCACGGAGGCTTTCTGGCTTATGTTGCATAATGAGGCTGCCCTGTGAGTTGATGTCTGAGGGCGGAGGAGCCTGCCTCTCTGAAGCCCAGATGAGAAGGGGAGAGTTCTGCCTGGAACGTCAGTCATTAGCCATTAAGTGGTGAGCCCAGTTCCCTCAAGAGGAAAAGTGGAGGCCAGGTCGTATGCATGACCTCTGCTCACTCAGCTGGGATACAAGGGCATCTTCCTGAACCTTTGAGATATTCCAACACCCCAGGATGGGGAAACTCACCACCATAGAACTGAAAAACCATTTGATTGTTACCTAATACTGTCTTGAGTTGCAAATAACTAACTTATTAAAGGAACTGATTATAATTTTAATTTCTAAAAAGAGCTGGCAGAGAGAAGGAAGTCCTTCTTGACCTTTGCCCAAAACAGCCCCTAAAAGAATGTCTCTGGAAGCTGCTGAGGGGAGTAGATATAGTGGGAGAAGGGTGGGTCGACCAGATGAATGAACTGCTCTGTGGCTGGTACTTTGGGATGTGAGGGGCAAGAGGTCAGTCCAGATACCAGTGTTCCCACTTCACCCAGGCCCTTCCTGCCCCACAGGTTGGCATCGTGGGGCGGACAGGAGCCGGGAAGTCGTCCCTGACCCTGGGCTTGTTTCGGATCAAAGAGTCAGCTGAGGGAGAGATAATCATCGATGACATCAATATCTCCAAGATCGGCCTGCACGACCTCCGCTTCAAGATCACCATCATCCCCCAGGTGGGTGGGGTCACACTGAACGTGATGCATGTGTATTTTCAGAACAGATGGACATTTGTTCCTGCTTTGTGGTTTTCATAACTTGTTACTGAAATTATGCTGTGTTTCTTCATGGAATCTCCCCTTCGCACATAAATAACAGGGAGAATTAAGCAGGTTTCATTCATTCCTTCACTCCTGCCGCCCAGTAGGCAGTGTCCTAAGCATCTCACAGCATCCCGTTAAGACACTGGCTTCTCTGCTGGACAGGAATCTCTCACCTTCCCAAGAGCTAGGCGAGAATGATGAACTTTCTAGACTGATTCCTGTAGGTGGTGATTGTATAATATGTTGCCTCTTAGTGTTGTGTTGCCTTAAATTTCTTCTCAGATTTTAATTTGGAGGCAGGAGATGGAGGGGAATCCATGTACCTTGCAATTAGGAATTGCCCTAATCCACATGCTGGTCCTCGCTTCCAGAAAGTTCCCAACACGTTTGTGTACTGAATGCTCTGGGAAATCTGACAAGAAATCTGTTTTATTTCCCTTAACTCAGAGTTTTCCAGATTTTTCTCCCCATCTTTGACATCTTCAGAAGTGGTGATTCAGAGGAACTCCAAAACCCCATTTTGAACAATTCTAGCAAGAACATTCTACATCCTACTTATTTGCCCCACCCATGTCTGACTGTGTCTTGAGCCTCACACGCTATCTGCCGTCTTCCCTCCAAACAGGACCCCGTTTTGTTTTCGGGTTCCCTCCGCATGAACCTGGACCCATTCAGCCAGTACTCGGATGCAGAGGTCTGGACGTCCCTGGAGCTTGCCCACCTGAAGGACTTTGTGTCAGCCCTTCCCGACAAACTGAACCACGAGTGTGCAGAAGGCGGGGAGAACCTCAGGTAGGTGGAGTGATGCCCAGCTGGGCCTCCACATCACCTCTGTCGGGGCCTTGGTAGGTTTTGTCTGTTTGCATCAGGTTCAGACCTGGGCTTGAGTTCCAACTCTGCCACATGAGCCATTTGTCTCCTAATCTCTTGGGCCTCAAGTTTCAGTATCTAAAACGGGTTTCACACTGGGCTGATTTTTACCATGAGGTGTAACCAGGATGATCCCAACAGCTCCTTTCTCACACCAGGTCCCTTCAGTGGAGAGTGAAGTTGTTACATTTTGGAAAGGCTTCTCTCCCAGTCAGTAAATAGCACTGCTCTGGGCCCTCCCTTCCGCCACCCAAGGCCCCAGCTACCTGGCCCTTCTCCCAGGCTCCACCCAGGATCCAGCAACTTAGAGCAGTAATGCCTGGCACAGCAGGGATCCTCTGCCTCTCCCGCTGCATCCATCACCATGATGACCAAGCACCAACCCTCAGGTGTGCTCAGCAAGAGCCAGGGCCACTCACGCAAGGGGGCGGCCAGCCAGGCGGCTCTGCTGGCCTTGGCTCACCCACGTGGGTGGGGTCGCTGGCTGCAGGCGGATATTCTAGCTGGCCTCCACTGGGGCCATTAGGCTGTGCCCTGTGTGTCCCTCCTTCCCCGGCAGACCAGGCCAGGCGTGTCATCACGGTGATGGCAGAGGTGCAGGCGTGACCACACGTGGGTGTGCATCCCTGTTCCAAGCCTCTAGGTTTGCCAGCATCCCAGTAGCCAAAGCCAGGCACAGGGTCGAGTCCAGAGTCCACTGAGAGAGGCCCCGCAGAAGGCAGTTTGCCTTCTGGGGCAAACTTTGCTTGGGGCCAGTTTGCTAATTGTTCTACTTGCTATACTGAACTGATCAGATATCCTGGCTATCACCTCCGAGCTCTGTGTTGAGAGTGAATCTGAGGCTGCTTCTAGCTCAACAGGAAGACCGTGCTGATCGATTAGTGACGGCCAGTGTGGGCACGGATGTGGCGGGTGGACGTGCCCTCCTGGTCTGAGCAGCAGACAGTGTCTCCTCTCCCTCCTCTCAGCTATGGCCTGGGCTCAGCGTCAGGGGTGGTCTTGACACTCGTTTTCTGGTCTTTCTCTCCCGGTCAAGTGTCGGGCAGCGCCAGCTTGTGTGCCTGGCCCGGGCCCTTCTGAGGAAGACGAAGATCCTCGTGTTGGACGAGGCCACGGCGGCCGTGGACCTGGAAACGGATGGCCTCATTCAGTCCACCATCCGGACGCAATTTGATAACTGTACCGTCCTCACCATCGCTCACCGGCTCAACACCATCATGGACTACACGAGGTGACGCCCTTGGCCCAGAAGGCCTCTAGGCCTCACAGTCCACCTCACCCACCCCGTTTACCCACTCATTCATTCATTCATGCAACACTGACCTCATACCTAGTGACAGCCCTGGTGTCTCTCTGTCCTGGTTAGTACCAGGCATTTTTGCCATCACTCAGTCAAAAGTTAACACATGTGTGGATTGTCAGCCACATTCCTGGCCCCTTTCCAGACACTGGGGACTGAGCCGGGAGCTGTCACACAAGGAGCCTGCCTAAGGGACCTTATGGATTAGTTGGGGGCTGGGTGCAGAGATAGACAATAAACACAGCAACACATAAAAGCGAATTGTGCTGGGAGGGAAATACACAAGGCGATAAGAGAGTACTGAAGGTGACGTCACAGGACATTGACTAGAACTGGGGTTGAGGACAGGCAGCCAGGTGGATGGCTACTGCAGCAGGCCTGGCAGAGGGTGTTAGGGGTCTGACCCAAAGCAGGGACTTGCCCAGGTAGACTCCTGGGGCACGGGGTGCCAGCCCCTCCCCCACGCCTCACGTCTGCGTCCCTCCCTTGCAGGGTGATCGTCCTGGACAAAGGAGAGATCCGGGAGTGGGGCTCCCCCTCCGACCTTCTGCAGCGGAGAGGTCTCTTTTACAGCATGGCCAAAGATGCTGGCTTGGTGTGAGCCCGGAGCGGGTGCAGCTGGTCAGAACTGCAGGGCCAACCTGCCAGCAGTCAGGGATGAGTCAGCAGCCTTCGGAACCCAGGCCTCTCATAGACTGAAACCAAAAAAAAATGAAAACCCCCAAAACCAAAACATACACAGAGCAGCCGCCCTCTGGCCCTTTTGCCTGGAACTGGCCATGAGGAAACAGGAGAGACGCTGGGACGCAGCACCCCCACCCCCCCACCCAACAATGCACACGCCCTCGGCTCTGTTACCCCCGGCAGATGCACACATGTTCTCATGCCCCTGCGAGGGCACGTATGTTCTCCCTGCTCTGTGGAGACATTTGGGCCACCAGACTTTCAGAGAAATGGGTTGCGTAAAATCTGCTAGTGACCAAATCCAGCCAACTGCCTCAGGTCTCTCCAGCTGAAGTCTGTGGATTCTGCGCTTTGCGGAAGCTCACTGGTCCCCGGCACCTCTCCGTCCTTGCCTGGCTCTCCCTAGATGCTTGTCTGCCCAGGGCTGCAGTTGGAGGTGAGGGGCCTGGTGAAGCCCATGCTCGCCCTCAGGCAGTGTCCCAAGGACCACCGACAGCCCTCTCACCAGCCATCTGGTCTACGAGGTGCTCAGCTGCTGGGAACCAGCCTCCCAGCCCTGCCTCCAACGGGACTTGCTGGCTGGACTCTGGGTGACCCGGCCTGGAGGTCCAGGTTGGGAGAGCCCTCTCAGTGCCAGCTTCCCTGCTTGGCTGCTCACCTCCTTACCCACCTCAGTCTTTGCCTTCCTCCCTCCGTCTTTTTACCCATGGCTAGAATGGGTTTACGCCTCCAGGTGCCTGAGAATGAAAACCTGCTCATAGTTAACTAAGCTTTCTAAGCCAAGAGCGCCGGTTCCTCCGGGTGGGAGCAGCTGGTACTGAAAAGAGCCCCCGCGAGTCCCCTCCTCGTTTGTAAATTTCAGTTTCTCACCAGGGGGCCACTGGTTCACTGTCAAAGCCAGCACGGTGGATAACTTGACTTACGGTTACTGAGTCTCTTCTGAGACAAGAAAAGGACCTTTTCATAAGTGTCAGTGATTTTCTTTTTTTTTTAAAGTACTGCTCCAGGGAGATGAACAGTCTCAAGACTTTAATTTCTTGGGAGGAAGCATTAGGCCGAAGAGTGGCACCCCAGGGAATGGCCAGGTAGGTCCAGCATCTGGAGGTTGGGGGCTGTCTTCTCAGTCCTGTAGGTCCCTCAATTGGAGACCAAAGTGAGACCCAAAAAGCAGAGAGAGGTTGCTATTCATGCTCGCTATGTGAATTACATTGCTGACTTCAAACCAGAGAAGCATCTTTCTCCTTTTAGGTGAAAATATATATTTATTTTTTGTAAGTTAAACCATTCTTTCACATTAGATAAACCAAGTGTTTCTTGGGGATCTTTTTGTAATGACTTACACTGGAAACGTGAACATTTGCAAATAATTTGCAGTAAAAAAAAAAAAATTTCTTTCTAAACGACTGTTCCATTTTCTTCCTAGTGAGGATTCCCGCTCTCTCTCAAGTCAGGATGGGGCACTTCTCGTCTGCTGCTGTCCTTTCTTCTTGGCAAACGTGTTGTTTCTAGTGGGAGCTCTTGGAATTGGGAACCTAGAGGTTAAGAATCAGGTGGGGTTTGGTGGGGACTCAGCGTGGCATGGTGGACGGACTTGAGTCCTGCCCTCATCCTTTGCAGGCTGTGTGACCCTGGGCGAGTCACTTAGTCTTCGTGCCTCAGTTGCCTCATCTGTAAAATGGGATCATACCTGCCTCCTGGGCTTGCTATGAAGATGAGCACTGATGTGGGTGTTATGTGCATGGCCCAGGTTGGGTTCTAAGACACAGGCAAGGCAAGCATCACATGTGGCAAGAATTTCCCTTGGGACTTCCCTGGTGGTCCTGTGGTTAAGAATCTGCCTTCCAGTGGAACGCACTCCCCCCACCCCTGCACGACGGTGTCCCTCTCCCTCCAGGCTGCCTTGCCAGAGGGGCTGGGGGGCGGGGGGTAAAGATGCTCAAGGAAAAGCAGCTGCAAAGTTGTCACCGTTAGAATGAGAGGCACGTGGGAGAGCCTGGTCAGTTTTAGATGTGCGTATGTTTGTCTCAGGGCCTGATGCTAAGTGTTAAGATCCCGGGTCAGATCCCACGTGGCCATGGGACCTGCATGTGCATGTGGGGACGTTGTGGTTGAAGTTCACCTGCTTCATGAAGAGGGGCGGGTGCAGCCTGAGGAAGGGGAGGAGGGGGCCTTTCACACCTGCCCTTCCAGGTGAACGCCCCAGTGCCGTGGAAGGAGAAGGGAGACCAAGTTTGGTTGTGCACCTGCTGCATGTCAGGTTTGGACTCAGCGCTTTGCACAGCTGTCCCCTGGGAGGGGAACTGGGCCGGAGAGGAGCCCCAGGCTCACCTGCCTGCTCACCTCACTGCTGTTCTTCCAACCTCAGGGTCCTCCCTCTTCCCCCAGCTATTGGCGTCCCCGGCTCTCTTCCGTTTGACAGTGGCAGCTCTGTGCGAGCAGAGCTGTCTGTTCCTTGCTGAATGCCCACCTCTAGAGCAGGGCATAGGGTACGTGCTCAGTGACCACATTCTCTGAACTGGGCCTGAGCCCAGAGTGGAGTCACTGGGGCCCTAGAACTTGCCCTTCTGGAGTCACGGCCTCACTGGTAGATCTGGGATCCTCGTACCCACCTGACCAAGTGGCTGTGAGGATGAACACTGATTGGGGTAAAGCACCCAGCATATGCCTAGCCCTTAGGATCCCTTCATACACGGTGATGCCATTCGTGCATTCATGCGTCTGTCCGTCCGTCCACCTGTCCATCTCTCCCTCCATCCATCCATCCATCCAGTCGGTAAATGTTGACCCCTCCTGTATGCTGTGTACCGTGCTGGGGCCAGGGAGAGCACAGCCAACACAGATGCACCAATCTCCCATCTCGGCCCAAGAAGAAAAAGATCCCTTTCCCTCGGAGGGGCAGTTCTGGAGTGGAATTTAGCTGTTATCCGTGAGCTGATGTTAGAGAAATATGCAAGGAGTGGTGTGGCACAGTACTTCAGTCGTGGGCTCGAGCCAGCCCGCCTGGATTCAAATCTCTACTTAACGCTCTGTTTTGCTCACCTGTAAAAGGGGCCTCATGATACTACCTTCCTCAGCAAAGCATCCTAGGAAGGTGCAGGGTGACATAACTTCCCTTTCCAGTTGTGAGGATTAACTGGGCAACAGGCATTTAGAGCCTGGCTCTGTGCTGGCAGTGACCAGTGGGACTCAGGTGAGGTTAAAGGACCTACTGAGAGGCACTGACCAAGGAAGGTCTGTATGTGGCTTTCCTGGCTCTTCACTGTCTCCGCCTGCCAGCCAGGCGCTGCTGGCAGGACCCACGGCAGGGGGATTAATGGCCCGGGTGGCCGGTGGGCTGGTGTCCAAGGAGCCGTGGGGTGCGCCGACAGCAGCCTTGTCAGCAGACTTTCGGGGTGCTGGCTTCATGGCCCACACTCTGCTTCCTGGAAAAACACTTCCCTCCATGAAGGAGGCTCTTGTGGCCCTGGAACGACCCCAAGGGAGGGTGCCAACCACACAGCTGCTGCCCATGGGGGCTCTCCCGGGGTGGTGGGTGGCTCAGCTCCAGGCAGAGACACAAGTAGCGCTGTGTCTGGTCCTTTCCTGCATGTCGCCGCATCTTGCAGTTGAATGGACACCCGCCTGAGATGATGTGGACTTTGGCATCAGGCCCAGGGTAGATGCCCGCTCTGTCACTTCCCAGCTGGGTGGGCCTTGCCAGGTCACGTCCACTCCCCGAGCCTCAGTTTCTTCATCTGCAGAATGGGGCAAAATCACTAGTAGTGACGACATTTGGCTGGCATGACGGGCAGGCAAGAGATGACAACACCCACCCCATTTTGAAGTTGTCAAAATGAACTTCTGGTCACATCCTGAAAAGCGGGAGGTAGCAACTGGGTTTAGATTACTCTGGGCTGAAAATCCCAGGTCAGGATGGACGCCCTGAGCTGGGTGGGACATGGCAGGCTGTGTCCTGACAAGTAGGTGGGTGTTGACAGGCTCCTCTGACTCACTACCTCGGTGCCCAGTTATCGGTGCATTGTTGATGGCGGGGATCAGTAACTCAGGGGGCAGTCACTGTTTCATCACAACTAGAGGAGAGGGTGCTGGTGGCTTTGAGTGGGTGGAGGCCAGGGATACCGCTGACCATCCTGCACAGGGGGCACAGGACGCCCCTGACCTTGGCCTTCCAACAGCATCTCCCCTCTGGCACCTGGTAGGCAGAAGTGTGACCAGAAATGCCCTGGGTGTTCCAGCTGCTGCTGGGGCAGAGCTCGATCTCTGATAAACAAATGGATGAAACTCCAAATCCTGAGCAAATTCTCCCAGTGAAGCCCGGGAGACCTGGCTCCTCGCATCTCGGTTTTGGAACTGAACTGTGTGCTGGGTTTGTGCCTGGAGAGGGCCATCCCTTGTGTGGGTTGTGATTTGTGCATCTGTTCAGTCAAGATACTCCCAGGAGCTCAAGGATGAGGCTGGAGCAGTGGTTCTCAGTCCTGGCTACACATTGGAATCACATGGGCTGGACACCACACCAGTGATGATGGGGGCGGGAGGGAGGCGGGCGTGGTTGAGGGCTCCATGTGGAGATGGAAGCGGGCAGCATCCCAACTGTGGCAGATGCAGGAAGTTGTATGGGTGATGCAATTGCATAGAAAGTGAACACATACACAGTGAGTACAAGTAAAACTGGGAATCTGAACAGGATCTGTGGGTTGTACCAGTGTCAGTTTCCTGGTTGGGATATTGAGCTATTGTTTTTTAAGATGTTACTGTTTACTTCATAGGTGAATTCTATCAAACATACCATACCTATCCTTCTCAAGCTCTTTCAAAGAACTGAAGAGGAGGGAACACTCTCAAAGACATTCTATGAAGCCACCATCACCCTGATACCAAAACCAAAGACACCACCAAAAAAGAAAATTATGGGCCAACATCTTTGATGAATATAGATGCAAAAATTCTCAACAAAATATAAATAAACTGAATCCAACAACACATAAAAAGATCATACACCACAACCAAGTGGGATTTATCCTAAATTCACAAGGGTGGTTCAACATACATAACCAATGTGATACACCATGTAAACAAAAGATAAAAACCATGTAATCTCCTCAATAGATGCAGAAAAAGCATCTGACAAAATGCCATTCAAGAGAAAAAGTCTTAGCAAAGTGGGTACTGAGGGAACATATCTCAAAATAATAAAAGTCATTTATGACAAACCCACAGCTCAGAATACTTTGAAAGCCTCTCTGCTAAAGTCCAGAATAAGACAAGGATGCCCGCTCTTACTTCTGTTCAAGATAGTACAGGGAGTCCTGTTCACAGCAATCAGACAAGAAATGAATCCAAATAGGAAGGGAAGAGGCAAAACTCATTATATGCAGATGATATGCTACTATATATAGAAAACCCTAAAGACTCCACAAAAAACCTGATAAATTCAGCAAGATATCAGGATACAAGCTTAACATAGAAACCTGTGGCATTTCTTTACACCAACAATGAAATGTCAGAAAGGGAAAGTAAAAAAAACTTTCAAAATTGCAAACCCTCAAATAAAATACTTAGGAATAAACCTCACTATGGAGGTAAAAGACATATTGCTGAGAACTCTTAAGATATTAATAAAAGGAATTTGTGGTGCTGGAGAAGACTCTTGAGAGTCCCTTGGACTGCAAGGAGATCAAACCAGTCAATCCGAATTGGAAATCAATTCTGAATATTCATTGGAAGGACTGATGCTGAAGCTCCAATACTTCGGCCACCTGATTTTAAGAGCCAACTCTTTAGAAAAGACCCTGATGTTGGGAAAGACTGAAGGCAAAAGGAGAAGGGGGCTGCAGAGGATGAGACGGTTGGAAAGCATTACTGACTCAATGGACATGAATTTGAGCGAACTCTGGGACATAGTGAAAGACAGAGAAGCCTGGCGTGCTGCCTGGGGTTGCAAAGAACCTGACAAGACTGAGTGAGTGAATGACAACCACCACAAAGACGGTTCAAAGAAATAGATACTCCATGCTCTTGAACTGGAAGAATTAATATTGTTAAAATAGTCATATTTTATGACTTATGAATTGTATATAGCACAGGGAAATTATACTTAATATCCTATAATCATAATGAAAATATTAAAAAATATATCATCACTTTGCTATACAGTAGTAATTATCACAACATTGTAATCAGCTATACATAAAAAACAAAGATGTTACTATTAGTGGGGAAGGGGTATACAGGAGCTCTCTGGACTATTTTTTTTTAACTGCTTGTCAATCTGCAATCATCTCAAAATAGAAGGTGTACTCTGTAAAAGGTACACACACCATTGCTCCAGTCCCAGGGATTCTGATTTCATTGGTCTGTGGTGGAGCCTGGGCACAGACAGGTTTGGGGGTCCCTGGTTGAGTTCAGGGGGCAGCCAGGGCAGAGAGCTGCTGTTGACTTTGGTTCTGGGATAGAAGGGGTTGGATGGGCCCTGATCAGGCCAACTCTGGGGTGGCTGCGTCCTCCTGGCTCTGGGATGATATGGCACTTTCTCCTCCCAGAGAGTAGAAAGGAGTCTAGACTCAATTCCATGGGGCCATTGATGACCCCAGGTCAGCACGTCTCCAGGGCTTGGCAGAATCTCCAGGTTGGTGGGGCCGGAGGAGGATGGAGGGGCCACACTCAGACCAGGCCTGACTCCTGTGCCAGCCGGTAAAACAGGCCCTTCTGGGCCAGCAGCTGGGCCGGGCTGCCACTCTCTGCCACCTGCCCCTCATCCATGACCAGAACCCTGCAGGGGAGAAAGAGACAGGCAGCTCCTTAGACTCCAGCCCACGGACTCAGTTGCTCTGAAGGCCCAGCATGTCTGCTCTGAGAGAGTCTGGCCTTCCATGCAGCTTCTTGACACTGAAGACCCAGTTAGAAGCATCTGCTGGACATGTGTCCTCAGGCTCATCCTTCCCTTGTGGGCATCAGTCTTGCCATCTGTACAATGGGCACGTGATAATGTATTCCGGAGCCCTTCTGGCTCTAAACCCTGATGCCTTCCTCTGCTTGCAGGAGTGCCAGCTACATGGAGTGGGATCGGGGGAGGGGGGCTTACCTGGCACAGTCCAGCACGGAGCGCAGGCGGTGGGCAATGAGCAGAACTGTGCACTGTGCAAACCAGCTCCCCAGGGCGGCCTGCATCTGGCGCTCTGTCCCTGGGTCCACAGCAGCCGTGGCCTCGTCCAGAATGAGAATCTGGGTTTTCCGGAGAAGGGCACGTGCCAGACACAGGAGCTGCTTCTGGCCCACGCTGGGAATGAGTGGGACGGTCAGGCCAGATGTCTGCACATTGGGCCTGACCCGCAGGGTGTGCCCACAAATGTGTCCCCACTCCCACGACAACCACAGGAGTGAGGGATTCGTGTCCCCACTTGCGGGTGCCTTGTCTACAGAGCTGATAGGAAACCTCATCCTGCCTTTTTTGAGCAGAGTGACATTAGGCAAGTCATACAAAGCCTCTGTGCCTCAGTCTCCCCATCTGTGGAACGGCTATTTCTATCTCTATTCTATGGTCTTCACTGTGTGCCAGACACATCCCGTGTGCTGGTGGATACTGACTCAACTCATGGAGACCACAAAGGTGGGGGTCATATTACAGAATCCTTCCTCACTAGGTTGTAAGGACAAGCTAAGTCATGTAAAAGCCGTGATCATCACAGAGTAAGTCCTTCTTTTACCCCAATTACAGATGAGGAAGTTGAGGGTCAAGGACACGCAGTCACTGAGCTTCCAGAGCCTGGAGGCTCAAGGGTGTTTGCGGGGCTATTTCCTGCCATGTTCAGCTTCTGCTCCGAGTAAACCCTTTAGGGAACCTGGACTGACTGTGGCCTGGTGGGTGTCAGATACCTGGACCTTGCTCCAGACTCACCACTTATGAGCCAGGCAAGTTGGTAAGTCTGAAGCCCCAGATTCCAACTCTGTGAAATGGGATCAATGAGACCGTAGCTTTGAGGATTAAAATGAATAGTGAAATGAATATTTCTTACACACCAGGCACTGTGTTAACCACTTTACATGTATTGTTCAATCCTTTCACGGGGAGGCAGGTTCTAATTATTGTTCCCATTTTGCAGATGAGGAAACTGAAACACAGGGGATTAAATAACTTGCCCAAGGTTCTCCACTTATGTCTATGCTCTTGGCCACCAAGCTCTGCTGCCCCTCTACTGCCATTACCACCCATGGGGCCTTACCCTAACACCTTCTGGGTCAGGTGGGCTGAAGAATCCAGAATGTCTTGAGTTTTAAAAAGGCATCTATGTACACACCTGTACATCTGTGTTCACAGCAGCACTATTGACAGTAGCCAAAATGTTCAAACAACCCAAGCATCCATCAGTGGATAAATGGATAAGAATGTGATCTATCCAAACCACAGAACATTATTCAGCCTTTAAAAAAGGAGAAAATCTGGCACTTGTTACATCATGGGTGAACCTGGAGGACATTATGCTATGTATGATAAGCTAGTCACAGGAAGACAAGTTCTACAATATTCTACTTGCTAGGTTGTTAAAATAGGGAAACAGGGCCCCACATGGTGGTCCAAAATGACAACGGAGAACATACTCACACTTCTTTCCCTGATTGGACCTGCCAAGTTCATGCTTCATTTACATGTGCACAACATCCTCCTGCCCTGATTGGTCTCGGCTTATGCTTCATTTGCATAAGAAATTGGAGCCCAGAGGGAAGACACAACCCCTTCCCTGATTGGTTTTGGGCTCATGACTCATTTGCATGGGGCACAACCAAACAAGCTCCAGAAACCACCAAAGAGGAAGTAACGAGATATAAAAAGGAAAACAGAGACAAGACCCTTCCTAAGAGGGCTGGTCTGCTCTCACATCTCAAGAAAGTACTGCTTGCTTAATAAATCCTGCCTGCATGAGCTGTCCTGGTCTGTCATTTCAATCCTTTGCTATGACAAGACAAGAACGGAGGGAGAAGAACTGACCCAATATCCTTAAGTGAAGTACCAAGAATTGTCAAACCCAGTGAAACAAAGTTAAAGGGGGCTGGACGGAGGGACGAATAGAGAATTGCCGTTTAACGGCTATAGAGTTTCCATTTCACAAAATGAAAAAATTCTGGAGGCACAATGATGTAAATGTACTTAACTCTACAGAACTGAACACTAAAACATGGTTAAGATGGTAAATTTTATGCTATGTGTATTTTACTACAATTTCTTAAAGCCTTTAAAGGCATACATCATATGTTACTTAACAACCCCAGTGAGAAAAATAAAGACATAAATTGCCTTGTGTCAGCAGAGGTTGGCTTTTGACACCAAAGAAATTTAGAAATAACTTTAGGAAAAAGAAACTTGATACTCGGAGATTGTGTTGGAGTTAGAATTGCTTGTGAGGGATGAGATTTGTACTGAGGTTACAAACAGAACAGGGTTGATAATCCTATATGACAATCCTATGGAGATGACTTCCAGGGCATATTACCCTGGTGGGGGAGACATTGGCCACACCTGCCTCTCCCCCAGCACCTCACAAAGCTTTTGGCTGGCTGGGGCGACCCTACCTCAGGTTGTCACCTTGGTCAGTACACTCGTAGTGCAGCTGGCCAGGGAGGCTGGCCACCGTGGCTCTGAGCTGCACCGTCTCCAAGACCTCCCAGATGGCTTCATCCGTGTGCTCATGTAGCATGTCGAGGTTCATTCGCAGAGAGCCAGGGAACAAGGTGGGGTCCTGGCCAGGAGGGACAGCGAGTCAGAGCTGGGCCCAGTCACCCCTCCCACCTCTGCCCACACTTCCCATCTCTGCCCAACCCTCCCACCTGTGCCCACCCCTCCCCAGGCCTCACCTGGGGGATGATGGTGATCCTGGACCGCAACGTGTGCAGCCCCACTTGGGCGATGGGGACCCCGTCAATCCAGATCCCGCCCTCAGCCGCCTCCACGAGCCGCAGCAGGCCCCCAGCCAGGGAGGACTTTCCGGCCCCTGTCCTGCCAACGATGCCCACCTGCCAGGGGGTGGGATGGCATGGCCTGTTCCAACCAGGCCTGGCCATAAGGCAGGCCACAGAGGCTTCCTGGACATGTCTTTGCTAGATGTTTACCCCGCACCCAAGATCCATCCATCTATCCATCATCCTTTGTGCATCCATCCTTCTATCTGCCCATCTGTCCTTCCATCTGCCCACCTGTCCATATACCCATTCATCAATCCGTCCAACCGTCTGTCTGTGCATTCTCTCTCTTTCCCTCATCCTGATTTCTCTCTCCCATCTTTTCATTCATTTCCCCACCCTTCCTTCTGCTCCTTCATCCTTCCATCCTTTCCTACCCTTTCATCCACACCACTCCATCATTCTCACCTTCCCTTCATCCCATGTCATCTGTTTATGTCCCATCCTTCCCTCAGTGCCCCTTCCTCCTACCCCTCCCTCCCTCACCCTTCCTTCCAACTACACTCTGATCCTTTCATCTGTCCATCCTTCCTTCCACACACCATCCTTCAATGAGTACTCCTTCCGTCTGTCTCTTTCACTCCACCCTATCCATCCCTTCTTCCTTCCATCCATGCCTCTTCCTTTCTTCCACTCAGCCCCCAACCCCAGCCATCCATCCTTCATCCTTCATCTACCTGCCCCTCTTTTAATACATCCCCCATCCTTCCTTGACATTCTGTGGGGGATCAACACGGTTTAATAAATGAATGAAGCATCTGTGTCACCCACTGTATGGCAGGCAATCTTTAAGGCACCAGGAATACAGAAATTAAGGAGTCCCTGCTCCAAAGGGCTCATCATCTGGTCTTGGAAATAGCGCCCTTGAGTAAACTTAATTTTAACACAGTGTGATGAACAAGCCCTCTCTATAGTCAAGCTCTGGCCCTGTAGCAATGGAGGCAAGCATGGAGCTGCTGTTCATGTTGCCTGGGATGAAGGTTGATCAGAGAAGGAAGGCTTCATGAAGGAGGGGATACTAGAGAGGAAGCTTGAAGGATAAGCAGGAGTTCAGGGAGGGTGAAGATTCCAGCTGAACGGTACCAAGTGCTCGCCTGTAACCTCTCCGAGGGCACCGCCATGTGCGTCTGGCCTGGAGGCCGCTGCTCCACCGATGTTGCCTAGTCCCTCGTAGGACAGTGAGTGAAGTGGGTAGCTGGGTAGGGCCTTGCATGCCAAGCTCAGGAGTTTGGGTTTTACTGGAAGAACGTGAGGAGGGAGGGAGGTAGGTCTGGAGCAGGGAAATGACACGCTCAAATCAAGATCACAAGAAAACAGGCTGGAGGTTGTGAAACAGGAGGTTGGTGGGGGGTGTGGCTGGAGCAGTGGGGGGAGGACAGAGAGGAAGTACCGTTGTGTGGGAGGGTAGAGAAGGATTCAGGGATTCAGTGAAGCAGCCTGACTGCTGCTGCTGCTGCTGAGTTGCTTCAGTCGTGTCCGACTTTGTGCGACCCCACAGACGGCAGCCCACCAGGCTCCCCCGTCCCTGGGATTCTCCAGGCAAGAACACTGGAGTGGGTTGCCATTTCCTTCTCCTGACTAGGCATCTGTAAATAAAATGACACTAGGCTTGATGTTGGAGTGAAAATGCAAATAATCATGAATAAAAAAGAATCGGAGAACACTTCTATAGCACTTACTATGTGCCAGGTAGGCACTGCTCCATTCAGTTTCTATGTATTAACCCAGTTAAATTTCTCAACAGCTCTGTGAGGTTGACATTATTATTCCCATTATTGCAGATGAGAAAACTGAGACCAAAGCACGCAGTGACTTGCCCAAGGTCAGCCACAGCAAAGCCAGAAACAGAGCCCATGCGAACTGGATAATATGTGGACTCAACACAGCACCCAGCACATAGTAGGTGTTCAACTAATGACAGAGGGGAAAGAAAGAAGTTGGGGAGATGCTTCATTATCTGAGACATCAAGGTGAGTGGTTTCACCGAGAAGGAAGTTGGTCTGGGGAAGGTGGTAAGTTCCATCGAGGGAGTCTGGGGGGTCTGGAGACTGGGGACATGAGTGGGGAGGGAAGGAGGGAGCTGGTGCTAAGCACTGGGACCCTGGGGTGATGCCCAGGCGGGCCACCACGAGGAGGAAGCTGTAGGTGAGCCGCTCACCTTCTCTCCTGCGTTGATCTTGAAAGACACGCCCCGCACAGCCAGCGGGAGCTCGGGTCGGTATCTCAGCCCAAAATCCCGGAACTCAATCTGCCCCCTACAAGGCCAGGGTGGGTGGGCTGCACAGGTAAGCGGCTTCCAGGGAGCCTGAGGCAGGAGGAGACAGTGGGTCAGGGGAGCCTTTCTCCAGGCTTCTCATGAAATGGCCTACCTCTCTGATCCTCAGTTTCCTCTTCTGTAAAATGGGCATGCATGCTAAGTCACTTTAGTCATATCTGACTCTTTGGGACCCCACAGACTTTAGCCCGCCAGGCTCCTCTGTCTATGGAATTCTCCAGGCAAGAACACTGGAGTTGGTTTCCATGCCCTCCTTCAGGGGAGCTTCCCAACCCAGGGATCAAACCTATGTCAATTATGTCTCCTGCACTGCCAGGTGGATTCTTTACCTGGTAGTGCCACCTGGGAAGCCCCATAAAATGGGCATATTTATTGCTATTCTATAGGGTTCTTATGGGGCATAGACTATAGCAAGGCTAAAAACAAATAATATTGAGTATTGTGAAAATTATAATGGTGTTTGCTACTCTTTAAATTATTATTATTCCCCTGGAGAAGGAAATGGCAACCCACTCCAGTATTCTTGCCCAGAGAATCCCATGGACAGAGGAGCCTGGTGGGCTATAGTCCATGGGGTCGCAACAGTATTGTTTAAGTAATATTCTTTCACTAATAGAGGTAGATACTCTCCTTTTTTCTTAATGGAAAGGGCAACTCTGTACAGTGTGGAGACTTGTGCTGCCATATGCTATTCCTGTGACCTTGAACAGGTCACTTCACTCTCTTGAGCCTTGACTTTCCCATCCATGAAATGGGGCTAATCAGAGCGGTGGACATGTGTTGAGCATTTATGGTGTGTGGGACTCGGTATGAAGTCCTTATTGTGGGATGACCTCCTAGTACACCCAGAACTGTTAGGCTGTTGCTGTGTTTCTCTTCTGCTGCTACAATGCTGCCATTATGTTTCAGTAAAACCAATCCCCTGGACTGTAGCCTGCCAGGCTCCTCTGTCTAGGGAATTCTCCAGGCAAGAATAGTGAAATGGGCTGCCATTTCCTTCTCCAGGGTATCTTCCCAATCCAGGGATCAAACTCACGTTTCCTGCACACTGCAGGCAGATTCTTTACCATCTGAACCACCAGAGAAGCCTCCGACTATCATGTTACTATCATGCTATTGCTATGTTTCTGTAATGTTGCCATCATGTTAACTATCATGCTGTTACTCATGGCCCCCTGTCATTCAGAATGCCCTGCTGTGCCTAAGCTAGGAAGCAGAGGAACCAGGATTTGACCTCGTTCCAGACCCTACCCTCTTAACTATGACTGCCACCTGGGCTGTGACTCCGGTCTACAGCGGTGGGGGCCCTGAAGCCGGTGGCAGATGTCAACTTGGGTCCACCGTCCTGTGCTGTGAAGCTCAGATGGGACCTGCTGCCCCCGCCCCACCTCCCGCCCGTCACCTCCTTGGGCGTCTGCGCGTAGTCCTTCAATCGCTCCACCGACACAATGCTGCTCTCCAGGTCTGTCCAGCTGCGAACGGCCCACTGCAGCGTCTGGGTCACCTGGTGCAAGAAGACCCCTCAGGACAGCTTCAACAAGACCACCCCATAGGTGAGGCAGGGGCTGGGAGGTGGGATCCGGGGCAGACGAGGGGGCAGAGTTTGACAGTAGCCACAAGGACCCCTCTTTCCCTTGAGTCAAACTGGAGTATGTGGACCAGAAACGAGCCCTCAGACATCAGCTTGTCCAACCCTTCTTGAAGCAGGTAGGGAGATAGGACCAGAGAGGGAGCACAGCCCTCCCAAGGACACCCAGCAGGGCCCAGGCCCGCTGACTTCCATTCAGAGAGGACTCCCTCCACTGATTTCCGTCACACTGGGAACCTCACCGAGCTCCTCACCAGGGCCCACTCGCCCTGTCTGCACCAGCCCTGCCCCCAGCCCTCCCAACCTCTCCCTCTAAGTTTGCCCTCACTCTCCAGCCACACCGCCTTTTATGCTGTTCCTCTAACAGCAGTCGCACCTCTCCCCCCATGCCAGGGCCTTTCTTCCACTTCCCTTCCCCATTGTCCCACTTGAGAGCCACAGATCTCAGGCCCCCTCCTCAGAGATGCCTCTGGACCACGCACTAGAAAAGCACCCTTCCGTCAGTCAGGCTCCCTCCTCTTACTTGCTGCATCCTTAAGCTTAGTTGCCTCAACTATAGAATGAGGACAATAACAGTACCTGCAGGACTGAATGAGCTAGTGTTTATAAAGCTCTTAGAACAAGGTCTCATTCACAGTGAATGCTACTTGCATATTCAAGTGTGTGTGTGTTTGTGTGTATATCTTTTCCTTCCCTTAGAAGTGAGTGAAAAAAGTGAAAGTGTTAGTTGCTCAGTCGTGTCTGACTCTTTGTGACTCATGGACCAGAGGCCCCCAGGCTTCGCTGTCCATGGAATTCTCCAGACAAGAATACTGGACTGGGTTGCCATTCCCTTCTCCAGGGGATCTTCCTGACCCAGGGATCAGACCCGGTTCTCCTGCATTGCAGGTGGATTCTTTACTGTCTGAGCCACCAGGGAAGCTATCCTTTACAGATGTCATAACCTGACACTAGATATTGTTATTAAGAGTTAACAAAACATTAACAACATGCTGGAAATGGACTCTATATACGTTATCTCAATGAATCTTTACAACATCTGGAAGAAAGAGGTTACTGCCCATTTTTCGGAGGAGCACACTGAGGCTCTGGGAGGGAAGAAGAGTCTTGCCCAAGGTCCAGCCTAGGCTCTTGCAGAGTCATGTTTTCCTCAATGGCTGGTAGGCTGGGCTTGGGTCCTCTGCCCACAGCCCAGAGCCCAGGTGTGGGGGTGTCTGGAGTACCTGGAGGGCGGCAGAGACAGAGAAGCCCACGAGGCCGGGGCTGAGGTGGGCCTTGCTCAGCACTGCGCACATAGCAGCCACGAACACCAGCCCGTTCCCCACCAGCTCCAGGTTGGCAGCGAGCCACCTGCAAAGGGACAGGTAAGAGTGGGGTCAGTGGGGGCCTCTCAAGGGACACCTGCTTCCCTGGGCACAAGGGCTGTGCCAGCTTGAGTGCCCGCAGGGTCCTGACTATGATCTCCTTCACACCCAGGCCCCGCCTGAGCTCGGAGGGTGGGGGAGGCCCAGGCTGCCCTGTCTCGCCTGCACCCAGCTCAGGACCCAGCACACAGTAGGTGCTCAAGTAAGCTCTGCTTTCTGTCCCTGGGCTGTGGCAAGCCACATCCCTTGTGTTCCCCTGCCTGAATCCCACCTCCATCTTCACCTGACCAACATCCTACCCTCACACAAGTCAGCTCAGATATCACCTCTTGGGAGAGCCCTTCAGACCACTCCTTCCATCACTCTTGAAAACTAATCTAATCTGCCCTTGACTATCGGCCTCCATCAGCAGATCGTGAGCTCCGTGAGGGCAGCAACTCCATCTCGTTCACGGCTCTGTCCCCGCCAAGAACCCAGCACAGGATCCGGCACGTAGTGGGTGCTCAACAAATATATATCGAGTGGCTAAAGGAATACACGCCCCTTTTATTGCATTCCTGCTCTACCATCCATTCGTTCATCCATTCATTCAGCAGATGAGTATTACGCACCTACTCTGTGCCACATATGCGGGAGATGCTGGGGACGGGATAAAAAACCCTGTCTTCAGGGAGCTCTGGGTTTCACTGCACATAACACCTAGTCCTCCTAACAACACCATGGTGGGGAGACTCTTGTCCCCAATGGACAGATGAGGACACGGGGGCTCAGAGGGTCCAAGTCCACACACATAATAAACACAGTGATTTGAAGCCACATCTGCCTGATTGAGGGTCTGCCACTTCCTAGATGGCTGACCTTGAGGGAGTCCCTTCACTTCTTTCCTCCCTAGTTTACCCATCTGTGGGATGAAATAATATCTGGCTTATTACAGTTGAGAGGGTTAAATGAGATACACCCGCCATATATGGTGCAGAAATCATTGACCTCTGGACAAAGTAGGTGCTTCCCAAATGTTTGTAAGGTTCCTCCTCCCTAGGCTAGGACCCCAGGAAGGGGCCAGGGCAGCTCCCCCAGAAGGCAGATGGAGTTGAGACACTACCCACAGCTACAGAGCTTCACAGCCCCAGCTGGCTGGGGACCTGGGCAGAAAAGAGAGGAACTGACATTTACTGAATTCACATCTGCTACATGCTTGCCCTTTTCCACACTCTGGCATCTCACTGCCTGTATTCAAATCCTGATTCCACCATATATTTGTTGTGTGGCTCTGGGAAAGTTCCTAAATCTCTCTGTGCCTAAGAGTCATCCTCTGTAAAAGAGTCTCTGCCTGGTGGCATTGCTAAAAGGATTAAATCAATTAACCCACAGAAGATGCTCAGGACTGTGCTGGGTATGTGGTGAGCACGTTACAAGTATTAGCTATGAGTATATTTGTTTAATCTCAACAGCCACTCCACGAGTGCAAACCCACTTTAACGAATAAGGCTCAGAAAGGTTATGTGACTTGCCCAAGATCACCCAGCTAGCAAGTTGGAGAGCTGGGATTTGCACCCGTGTCTGTCTGTGCTCAAAGCTGGTGTTCTTATTCTTGCTTAGTACTGAAAGAAGGCTGTTTATGTAGCTCCTTTGTCATCAAGGCAACAGAGGGTTCTGCCCTTTTTCTGACATCTGTACCTCCTGCCCACCTGCTGTTGGGGAACCCCCAGGCCAATCTGCATCTGCTCATAGTGTGAGCCGTGTGCACCCCTGGGATCTAGGCTCTGTTTACCCTCGACTCGCGGTGTGACCTTGGGCAGGCCACTTGACCTTTCTGGCCACACAGTATGACATTCTCTCATTCTCAGGGGACACAGATGGATTACAGGGGCTTCTCTGACCCCTTCCTACCTGTCAGCCACCAGCCGCGGGAAACTGACTCTCTGGCTTTCATCCACGTGGGCATTATTCTGAGCCACAAAGGGGCCCTGGACCCGGAAGGCCCTGACCACTGGCCCGCCCTGGAATGTCTCGGCCACGTGAGAACACACATACGAGTATCTGGCTGACTCCAGGCGTCTGAGCTGGCACGAGCTGGCCACGTATAGGCTCTGAAGTGGGACAGCAGAGAAGTCACAAACAGAGAGAGTCTGAGAAGCAGAGGGAGTTGTCACCAGCTAGCTGTGTGACCTTGGGTCAGTTGCCTCTCCTCTCTGAGCTTCAGTGTCCTTGCAGAATCAGAGTTCCATGGGTCGTTTTAAAAATCACCTGGGAAGCTTCAAAAACTCCCAGTGCCTCACCCCAGAACTATTAGGTCGGAATTTCTGGCATCATCAGCATGGCTTGGGAATTTTTAAAAAGCCTTCAAGTGAGTCTCAAGCACAGCCAGGGTGGAGAAACCACTCATCCGCTGTATATGTCTCATTCTCAGCTCCAAGGCCAACTGCTTCACGCAGGGCCAGTCATTGTGGGAACAAAGCCACAACAGGCAAGGAAGGCAACTGGACAAGTCAAACGCATTCACTTAACTCAAGGATTACATGTCGGGTGCTGGGAACACAGTGATGCACGCAACATATGTTGTTAACTGCTTTGACACTGGACGTGTTGTATAGCTGGCAGGTGGGGAGGAACCAGCCTTTTTTTATCACCGGGCTGCATGCCAGGCTCTTTCCAAATACAGCTGACTCTTGAACACCATGGGTCTGAACTGCATGAGTTCCCTGATTTGCGGATTTTTAGTAAATCTCAATAGTAAATACTACACTACAACACAATCCACGCTTGGCTGAATCCGTGGATATGAAGGAACTGTGTATAGACAGGAGCGACGGTAACTTAGAAGCACATTTTCAATAGCAAGGTGGGTTGGTGCCTCTAATCTCCATGTTGTTCAAGGGTGAACTGCAGTATTCGGTCATGGTGAGGTGGACATTTGGAGGTGGGCAGTGATGTGAATACAGAAGCAGTAAGCATCGTTCATAGCATATACGTAAGAACACCAGGGACTCAGAGGGATTGAGAAGTGGTCCAGGCCTGTAGAGCACACAAGTGCCAGGCCCTGGATTCAAATCCACCTCTGCCCAACTCCAAAGCTTCAGACAGAGAAAGCAGTTCCTCCCCCAGCTCCAGAGGGCATGGAAGAGACTTGGGATAGTTGTGGATGGAAGTGATACCATGGACACGGTCTGGCTATCGTGCTGTTTTTTTGCTGCTTCTGATTTTTGTCTGGCTGCTGCTAAGTTGCTTCAGTCATGTCCAACTCTGTGTGACCCCATAAACGGCAGCCCACCAGGCTCCCCCGTCCCTGGGATTCTCCAGGCAAGAACACTGGAGTGGGTTGCCATTGCCTTCTCCAGTGCATGAAAGTGAAAAGTGAAAGTGAAGTTGCTCAGTCTTGTCTGACTCTTAGCGACCCCACAGACTGCAGCCCACCAGGCTCCTCCGTCCATGGGATTTTCCAGGCCAGAGTACTGGAGTGGGGTGCCATTGCCTTCTCCGTTTGTCTGGCTACTGAGCTTTTTTTCTACTTCTGATTTCTTTGAGGGGATGGGAGGTTAACTGTCAATAATAAGATCTGATCAAGGAGGTAGTCACATGACACAGCCCTGCCAGGCAAAGTAAACTATTCCTTTGGTCACAGTGATGAGTTCAGAATGAACATATGCCCCATGAAGGGCCAATCTGAATCTTCCCTGGAACTGATGTACGATCGCCGAGCTGGAGAAAGGTTGCTTGTGCTGGGATTGCTGAGGTAGGAGGCTGTAAGTACAGGGTTGCTACTGGGCCATCAGACCTGCCCTCTGGAGAAGGCGTGTGTGCAAAATTAGGCCAAGCAGAGCTGAATAAGTGATTCTTAAATATTAGCATGGATTGGAATTATCTGGAAGGTTCTTTAAAATCCAGATTTCTGGGCCCCACCTCCATAGTATCTGAATCAGGGGGTCTTGGATGGGGCCTGAGAAGGTGCATTTCTAACTAGTTCCCAGGTGAAACCGATGCTGCTGTTCTGATAACACACTTTGAGATCCAGTAAGGGGTGATATGGAGTAACAGCACCCTGATAACAGCTGATCCCCTACACCCTGGGAGCATGTCACTGAATTTGGTTCTTGTTTTAAGCTAATTTCAGTTGGTCTCTGGTTTTAACCACTGAAAGGGTCTAGCCTAATACAACAGTCTTCAAGAGCTTGCAATGCCTTCTTGGTTTCCAGATCACTGGAGAACAGGAAGCTGGTTTCAGCAGCAGCCTGATAAACTGTTAGACATTAAGAACTTTGATGTGAACACTTGAAAGACAGAGATGAGAATAAGCGTTAGACTGTGGTATCTCTGTCTCTGAGAATTCTTCTAGGGGTGGCCCCTAGATGTCCAGCTGCGTGGAACCTCTTACACTGAGTCCTGTCCAGAGACAGGGGATGGTGGAGGTGACGTTGGATGACCCCAGGAGCCTCCTTGAGCTCTCCTTACCTGAAACCCAGCATAGAGGAGCAGCAGGGGCAGGATGGCCAGGGAAGCCAATGGGGTGGTCACCGTCACCACCAGCCCAACCTCCAGGAGCCCGAAGGCATACATCAATAGAGACCGGAGTTTGTCTGGGATGTCCACATCTACTATGTCTGTCTCCTTGGAGAAGCGGTTCAGCAGGTTCCCAACGGGCGTCCGCTCGAAGAAGCCAATAGGAGACCGGGCCACATCCCACAGCAGCCCCCGGAAGAGCAGGCTTGATGCCCGGATCCCGCCGAGGAGCACTGTGGCCATGGAGGCGAACAGCCCGATTGCTGGGGACAGAGACATCAGGGCATCAGGGCTGGAGACCCCCATCACCCCATGGTGGCTGTCTTATGATCTGACCACCCTGATTATCCCTTGATGGACCACCATGTAGAGGGTTGAGTAGTATGCCCCCCTCCAAATTCATGTCTACCAGGAATCTCAGAAAGTGACCTTATTTGGAAATAGAGTCTCTGAAGATATTTTTAGTGAATGAGTTTGAGACAAAGTTATCCTGGATTTGGGGCAGGGCCTAAATCCAATGACTGGCACCACTGGGTAAGAAGAGAAGATGCTGTGAACATGGAGTCAGTGATGCACCAGCAGCCCAGGTATGCCAAGGATGGCCGGCGACCGCCCAGAAGCTAGGCAAAAGGCGTGGGACAGTCTCTCCTTCAGAGCCGCCAAGAGGGGCCGATTTTTGCTGACGCCTTGACTTTGGACTTCTGGCTTCAGAATTGTGAGAGAATAAAATTTCTGTGTTCTAAGCTACCAGGCTTGTGGCAATCAGTTTTATGGCAGCCCTGTTGCTCTTGTCGTTTAATCACTTAGTAGTGTCTCTTTTGTGACCTCATGGACTGTAGGCTGCCAGGCTTCTCTGTCCATGGCATTGTTCAGGCAAGGATACTGGAGTGAGTTGCCCTTTCCTCCTCCAGGGGATCTTCCTGACCCAGGGATCGAACCCATGTCTCTTGCATTGGTAGGTGGCTTCTTTACCATTAGTGCCACCTTGGGAAGCCCATGGCAGCCTCAGGAAACCAATATACCCGCTTCCTCCCAGAGCCCATCTATGTGCTTGGAATGGAGCTAACTTCACTCTCTGTTTCTAGAGTAGAGAGAATTTCATCCCTGGACAATCCAAACCTCTGCAGTTAGTTCAGGGGTGAACACATGACCCAAGTCAGGCCAATAAGAGTGAGACCTGGGACTTTGCTAGGTCTTTTGGGAAGAGGTGCCCACTTTTTTGAGGTGGCCAGACTGGAGCTGTGAAATACCATCTCACCACCAAAGCAGGTTGCCTGACTGTACAGGAAGCTATCATAGAGGAAGAAAATGAAGCTAATCTTCCAGCATGTGTTGAACCTCTGGATCCAGCCATACCTGAAGCTAGTTGCCTATGGCTTCCAGTCACATAAGCCAATACGTTCTCTTGCTGCTTAAACTAGGTTGAGACATACAGTTTATATAGTTAGTACATTATACCTATATAGTTTGTAGCTATATTAATTTCAAATAGAGCAGACTTTATATAAAGAGGGCATTATATATGATAAACGTGTCAGTTCTCAAGAAGACAGAACAATCCTTAATGTGTACTGCCTAACAGGGCATCAAAATATGTGAGGCAAAAACTGGCAGAACTGCAAGGAGAAATAGATGCATCCATTATCATAGATGGAGACCTCAACTCCTCTCTATAAGAAAAGGACAGACGCAGTGGGCGGAAAATCAGTAAGGACAGAGATGAACTCAACACCACCATCAGTCAACTGGATACAATGAACATCAACAGATCACTTCCTCCAATGGCAGCAGAACACAAATCCCTAAGTTCATATGAAACATTCACTAAGATAGACCACATTTTGGGTCACAGAATACACCTTCACAAATTTAAAAGTGGAGAAACTTTACAATGTCTGTTCTCAGACTGCAGTGGAATTACACAGAAACAACAAATACTTGGAAAATCCCCCAATACTTTAAGATTAAACAACACATTTCTAAGTAACACACGGGTCAAAGAAGAAACCACATGAGATGTTTTAAAATATTTTAAACTAAATGAAAATATAAACACGACATCATATTTGGAGGATGTAGTGAAAACAGTACTTAAAATAAATGTATAGCACTGAATGGGGCCTCCCAGGTGGTGTGAGTGCTAAAGAACCTACCTGCCGATGCAGAAGACATAAGAGATGTGGGTTTGATCCTGGAAGAGAAGATCCCTTGGAGGAGGGCATGGCTACCACTCCAGTATTCTGGCCTGGAGAGTCCCATGGACAGAGGAACCTGGGGGGCTCCAGCCCTTAGGGTGGCAAAGAGTCAGACTGAAGTGACTTAGTGAGAGACTGATAGTACTGAATAAGTATATATTAGAAAAAAAGGAAGCTCTAAAATTCACCATCTGAGCTTTCACCTTAGGAAACTAGAAAGAAGAGAAAACTGAATCCAAAATGAGCAGAAGAAAGTAAACAATAAAAAGCACAGTAAAAGTCAATGAAATGGAAAATAGGAAATCATAAAGAAAATTAATGAAAACAAAGCCAAGTTCTTTGAAAAGATAGAAAGTTTTTTTAAAAAGATAAAAAAGATAAGCTTATAGCCAGACTAAGAAAAAAGAGAGAGGAGACAAATTACTAATATCTGAACTTTTAAATAAAAGGATCATTACAGATCCCATGGATATTAGAAGTATAATAAATGAATAATATGAATAACTCTATGCCTATAAATTTGACAACCTAGGAGAAATGGACCAATTCCTTGATAGATACAATCTACCTAAACTTATGCAAGAAGAAATAATCCAAGTAGGCCTATTCAGAAACTATTAGAGAAACTGAATTGATAATAGCTTTCCAAAACAGAAAGTGCCAGGCTCAGGTGAGTTCCCCGTTGAGTTCTAACAAATATTTAGGGAGAAATTATATTAATCTCTACAATCTTTTTCAGATTCTCTATAATTTCTTTCAGAGGACTGAAGCAGTGGGAATATTTCCTAACTTATTCTATGAGGTCAGCATTCCCTAAAGCCAGAATCAGAGAAACATTACAAGAAAACGACATAGACCAATGTCTCTAAAGAATGGACATGTAAAAATCCTCAAAAAAATAACAAATGAAATCTGACAATGTATGAAATGAATTATACATCATGACCAACTGGAATTTATCCCAGATGTGCAGAACTGCAACATTTGAAAAACTGATTAATGTAATCTACTACAGAGCAGACTAAAGAAGAAAAATCACATGATCATATCAATAGATGCAGCAAAAGATTATAATATCCAGCACTTGTTCGTGACAAAAAAACAACCCCCCCAAACAACAAAAACCTCTCAGTAACATATGACTACATTAAACTAAAAAGCTTTTGCACAGTGAAGTAAATTATCAACAAAATGAAAAATTAGCCTACTGAATGGGAGAAGTTATTTGCAAATGATATTTCTGATAAGGAGTTCATATCCAAAATATACTAAGAACTCATCCAATTCAATGTCAAAAAACCAAACCACCCAATTAAAATATGCACGGAGAATCTGAATGGACATTTTTTCAAATACTAAATACAGATGGTCAATGGATGCTTGAAAAGATGCTGACCATCACTAGTCATCAGGGAAATGTAAATCAAACCACAATGAGGTATCATCTCACACCTGTCAGAATGTCAGCTATTCTCAAAAAGACAACAAAACAAGTGTTGGTGAGGATGTGGAGAAAAGAGAACCCTTGTGCGCTGTAGAGGGGAATGTAAATTGGTGTGGCCATGATGGAAAATTGTATGGGGACTCCTCAAATAACTATAAGTGGAACTTCCATACAATCCAGCAGGTCCACATCTAGACATTTATTCCCCCAAAATGAAAACACTAATTTGAAAAGATATAGGCACCGCTATGCTCATTGCAGTATTATTTACAAAAGCCAAGATATGGAAGAAACATAAGTGCCCACTGATAGATGAATGGATATACAAGATGTAGTATATATACAACAGAATATGACTCAGCCAAAAAGAAACCTCCTGCCATTTGGGACAACATGGATGGACCTAGAAGGCATTATGCTAAATGAAATGACAGAGAAAGACAAATCCTGTGTAGTTTGCCTTATATGTGGAATCGAAAGAACAAAACAAATAAACAAACATAACTACACAGACGCACAGAGAGAAAAACAGGAGGTTGCTATAGGGGAGGGGAGAGGAGGGAGGAGAGAAATAGGTCAGAGAGGTTAAAAGGGACAAATTTCCCTTTACGATATAAATGGGTCAAGAGGTACGAAATATATAGTGTGAGGTAATATTGTCAATAAGTATATACTATCTTTTTATGGTGACAGAGCATAACTAAGACTTCCCGTGGTCAACATTTTGAAATGCAGACAAATATCAAATTACTACGGAATTTAACAGGAAACTGGCATGAGACCAACAGTCAACCAGTACCGTAAGGGAAAGTTAAAAATTTTGGAGAGGAACTAACACGGCATTGTATGTATTACACTTCAAAAACAAGCACACTCATATCAGATTTCTGGTCACCAGAGGTGAGGTATGGGGGCAGGGAGAACTGGAACGTGGTCAAAAGGTACAAACTTCTAGCTATTATTATTACTATTATTATTATTATCAGTAAATACTAGGGGTGTAATGTGCAACATGATAAATACAATTAACACTGAAAGTGAAAGTGTTAGTCAGTCGTGTCCAACTCTTTGCAATCCCATGGACCGCAGCCCGCCAGGCTCCTCTGTCCATGGGATTCTCCAGGCAAGCATACTGGAGAGGGTTGCCATTCCTTTCTCCAGGGGATCTTCCCGACCCAGGGATCGAACCTGGGTCCCTGCATTTCAGGCATATTCTTTACCGTCTGAGCCACCCGGAAGCCCTAATTAACACTGATGTATATTGCATATGAAAGCTAAGAGAGTAACTCCTAAGAGTTTTCATCACAAGGAAAAATTGTTTAATATTTGTTTAACATTTTGTATCTTATACAGAGATGACAGATGTTCACCAAACTTATTGTGGTAATCAGTTCATGATGTAAGTCAAATCACAGTGCTGCGTGCCAACTACATCAATAAATGTGGAAGAAAAATACAGTATAGAACTCAGATAAAATAAAAAAGACCATGTGGTATTGGTGAAAGCACAATCAGATCCATGAAACAGAGGTGAACGTGTAGAGTGCAGATAATTGTAGGCAGTGACACTATTCCGCATGAACTCTAATGGTGGACATATGTCATTATACATTTGTCCAAGCCTATGGGATGTACAACTCTCAGAGCGAACCCTGATGAAAACTGGGGACTCCGGGGGACGTCCCTCCTGATCCAGTGGCTAAGACTCCGCACTCCCAATGCAGGTGGCCCAGGGTGGATCCCCGGTCTGGGAACTAGATCCCACGTGCCGCAACTAAAGATCCTGCGTACTGAAATGAAGATCAAAAATCCCACGTGCCTCAACTGAGGCAAAGCACAGCTACCGCCCCCTCAAAAAAGAAGAAGACTGTTTAAAAAAAAAACAACTGTGGACTTCAGGTAGCTAGGATATAGGTTCATTATTTGTGACAAACGCACCACTAGGGGGGATGTTGATGATGACCTAGGCTATATTTATGTGGAGGTGGGGGGTATATTTCTATACCTTCAGCTCAATTTTGCTGTGAACCCCCAAAATAAAGCTATTTAAAAAGAGAGAGAGAGAGAGGTTGGGGGGCAATGATGATGGGGAAGGGGCTCAGGATCCACCTCCTCTGGGGGCTGGGAGGGGGGCAGCGGCAGCCATGTAGGGGTGCTGGAAGACACCAGCAGCCAGACTTTGGAGTGGTCCTCTGCTTGGGGGAAGGAGAGTCCAGCTGACCTGCTGCCCCACCTAAGTGCTCAGGTGCCCCCAAACCTGGGGGCCAACATTGTGCCTTTGCCAATGAGGCTGAGAGAGACTCTAAGGGGTCTATAAAAGTAGGGACTTCCCCAGCTCCAGCTCAAGGATGCAGGTCTGTGTTTGCACCCAGGACGGATGCACAGATGTTCAGGAAAGAGAGGGTGAGCCCAGGTGTGTAGGTGAGGCAGCCCCGAGAACTCTTGGGTGCAGCTGGAGGATGGAAAGGGGTACCTTGGAGACAGCCCAGGAGCCCGAAGACCCAGCCCCGCAGGGCCGCGTGAGTCTGCTGCCCGTCCACGGTGGGGTCGTCTGCCCACAGGCTCAGCCAGTAGCCACGGCAGAAGGAAGCCACTTGCTGGCAGAGGAAGAGGAAAAGTGCGTAGAGGCAGAGCGGGGTGCCCACCGCTCGTAGGTAGGTCAGGTACATGGTAGCCTTCACCTGTAGCACAGATAGGAGAGATGCGGGCAGAGCGATGTCCCAGGGGGAGACAGGAAGGGCCAGGTGGGGCTCCCAAAACACGCCAACAGGCAGATGGAACCACCATGCAGTACCTCCCGCCTGGAGCACCACCTCCCCCCAGGCCCACCCGGTCTCAGGACCCCCTTGCTCTCTGGTTCCCAGGTGGCCAGTAGGAGCCTTAACGGGACAGGCGGTGGCACTTTCTGGGTTGGGAGTGGTTATTTGAACACCTACTACAGACAGGCATGTGTCTCCATCCTCATATTTCCCCCTTGAGAGATGGGAAACTGAGGCCCAGAGTGGGTCAGTCATTTATTTAAGGTCTAGTTCCTACAAATATGAAATTCTGCATGCAGCTGCACCCAGAATGAACTTGTTCAAACATCCACCTGACCTCGCATTGCTGTTGCTGACCTGCCCTTGACTTTCTCTTGCTCTCAGAAGAAATTCCAAACCTCGATACACCCTCTGACCTCACCTGCCCGCTATGCACTATCTGCTGGTCTCATGGGATCCTTCTCTCTGGCTTCTTCTCACTTCAAGGCCTTGACCCCGGCTGTTCCCTCTGCCTGCAATGCTCTTCCCTGCTGTTTCCATAGCTGGTTCCTTCACCTCCTTCAGGGATGTCAAATGTCACTCTTCAGAGCATCCTATCCAAGCAGGCCCCCGACTCTTGGTTGGTCCCTATCTCAACACTTTTCTTTTATTTTCTTTACAGCATCTATCATTACCTGATATCACCTTTCTTATTAGCCTAATTGTTTCCTAACCCCACCACCACTGGCCTGCAATCTCCACCAAGGCAGAAACGTGGTCTGGCACACAGTGGGAGTTCTGAAAATGTTTGCTGGGTGGATGAGTAGGTGGATGGTTGAGTGGACGAATGGTTGAGTGAACAGGTAGATGGGTGGGTGGAAGAGTAAGAGTGGGTCTGTAAGAGGCTGGGTGGAGAGACGGATGGCAGCATGGATGGATGGGTGGATGACTGGGTGAGTGAAGAGTTGGATGGCTGGGTGAGACGGATAGAAGCCTGAGTAGATGGGTGGGTGGAAAGGAAAATGGATGGATGAATGAATGAATAGATAGGGAGTGGGTGGGTGGACAAAGCAGCATAGGAAAGAAGAAATACTGTAAACTTCAGATTCAGACTGTCCTAAGTTTGAGTCCCGAGTGGTCACTTGCTAGCTGTGAGAACACAAATCTCTAAACTCTGTAAGGACTCAGTTTCTTCATCCCTAAAATGGAGCCATCATCTGAGTTTATGGTGGTTGTGAACATTAAGAAGTGTGAAGTGTCTGGAATCTTACCTGGCACATAGTAGGTGGTCAATAAAGGTGAGTCGTGCCCCCCAGCCTCTTCCCGCACCCAGTGCTGTGTGTGCTGGGAGGTCCCGAGCCCCGGGGGCAGCAGCAGTCGTGGATGTGGGGGGAGGGGAGCACAGATGGTTACCCTGCCATACTGCGTGTGGTCCTTTCCTTTCGGCTGTCCCGGCCCCTCAGGATCATCCAGGGGAAGCCCTGTCTGGGCCTCTGAGGCAGCGTTGTCCTTCTCAGGGACTAACTTCATGAACCTGTCATTTAGAGCAAATGAGGACAAATCAGCGTCTCTCCTCATGGGGTGTATGGTAGGCACTGAGCCACTCACTCATTCATTCATTCATTCAACTAACACTGTGAGCTCCAATTAGGTGCCACGCTCCCATTCTCCATCTGCAGTGCCAGCTAGATGCCACCTATTACCCCAGAGTCGGTCAAGCCTGTTCTTCCAATGCCATCTCACTGAAGGAGCTTCTCGGCTTTCATTTTGGCCTGAGCATTGCTGCAATCATTTTGCACCTGCTGTTTACTCTCAGATTTGTCAGTCCAGGTTTTCAGGAAGTCTGCTGAACACTTTTGGATTGCTCCTATTAACTGTCGCTGAGTAGGCAGATGACCTTAAGTATGAATTGCCATTTACTGTGAAACCATGGGCAGTTGACTAAATCTCTCCGTGCCTCAGTTTCCTCAGATGTAAAATGGGGATATTCTATGTCTGTCTATCAATCATCTATCAACCAATCATCTACCCATCAGTCTATTTATCTTTGTGATATTGTGATTTATGTTAAGAAATATATATATGGTCTTTGACCCCATCCCTGGCACAGAGCTCCTAAAACCCTTGTAAATTCCTAAGTGAGAAGAGCCTTGAGAGCATCTCTGTTCTACTGAGATGACTCTGGGTGGGTTCCTGGATGGGGGGCTGGTCACCAGAAAAACTAAGCCATGATTAGAAGCTTGGGATTTTTAGCCCCACTCCAGTTCTCCAGCGAGGGAAGAGGGGCGGGAAATGGAGTTAATGATGAACCATGCCCACATGGGGAAGCCTTCATAAAGCCCCAATAATATGGGATTTGGGGTGCTTCCAGGTTAGAGCACACACCCAGAGGTTGACACACCGGGCTCCACGCAGACAGAAGCTCCTCCGTGTGAGACCCTCCCAGACCTCGCCCTGTGTGTCTTTATCTGGCTGTTCTGTCTCCTTGATCACATCCTTCAATAAACTGAGTGCTGTGGGCTATTTGGCAAACTAATCAAACTCAAGGAGGGTGTGACGCAAGCCCCCGATTCATCCCCAAGTAGGACAGAAGTTGTGTGAACCCTGGGGACCTGCTACTTGTGACTGGCATCTGAAGTGGGGGGAGCAGACTTGAGGGACTGCTTGTGGGAGCTGACATTCTCTCCAGGTGGTCAGCGTTAGAACTGAGTTCAACTGTAGGACACCCTGTTTGTGTTGGAGAATCGCTTGCTGTGAAGGTTTGCGGGGTGGGGTGGGGGGGTAGGGGAGCACCCATCCAGTGTCAGAAGTGAATGAGGTAGTTGTGTGAGAGCTTCTCTGGTGGCACAGTGGTAAAGAACCTCCCTGCCAATGCAGGAGACACAGGTTTGAACCCCGGGTTGGGAAGATCTCCTGGAGAAGGAAACGGCAACCCACTTCAGTATTCTTGCCTAGATGATCCCATGGATAGAGAAGCCTGCAGGGCTATAGTCCATGGGGTCGCAAAAGAGTTGGACACAACTTAGCAACGAAAAGACAACGATGGAGAGAAAGGGGGTTGATGATTAGCAAGTTTTTCCAATACAATATTCATCTACCTACATCTATGTATCTGTTTTTCTGTCTTGCTATTTGTGTACCTACCTACCTACTTACCTCTCTACCTATTATCTATCTACCCAACATCTGTCTACACATCTATCTATCTGCTCTTACTTAGGATACTATACACCATGGGGCTGCCCAGCGAATGGCCCAGGAGTGCTCTGGGTGACCAGCTGAGGTGGGAGGAACTGGGCCCAGCCTCAGGGACTGAGGCCCCCCACTGTCCCTTGTAGTCCCCCAACGATTGACACTTAAGTTCTCACTCTCTGGCACCCAGTGGTCTTCTTGTTCTGTTTTACAAGGTCACTTTCCACAGAAATGGAGCGCACAGGTGGCCTGTGCCCCTGTTGCAGATGGCACCTCAGTGAGTCCATCAGCGAGTGGCTAGAGGGAGCTGGAGAAAGGGGGACACCAGGCCTCCCCCTGGTGACCCCGCCAGCACCAAGTGACGCTGATACCCCTCAAAGCATGGGCCGCAGGGTCTGGCACAGACATTAACAAGCATGGTCTGACTCCCTCTTTGCATCGGCCCTGCCCCACTACGGCCACGAGACAACTCTGACAAACTCCACGGCCTTCATCACACCTGAGATTGGTCATTCTGTGAAAGGGACACGTGGGGACTTAGTCATTTTGGCTAACTGACTGGCCAGCCGTCTCTGGTGAGTCGTCCTGCACTGGGCCCCGTGGTGGGTCTTCAGCAGGTGTTCGACCCAGCACGGATGGGGCCGCCCCACTCTCCTGAAATGCAGGCAGTATACCACGGCGCCTCGGCCTCGGCCTCGGCCTTCGTCCTTCCTGTCCTCAGCACCACAGCCAACTCACCTCTCTGATCCGCCCTCAGGCCTCCCACCTGCAGCAGAGTCTCTGGGGTCTTTGGCACCGGCCGGGCGTTCTGTTTCTGCAAGGTCAAGGGAGCCGCGTCACTCGATGGAGTGCCTCGGGGTCTGGATGCTGGCTCTGACGCCCACTGGCTGTGCTGCTTCCGCTTGCTGAGCATCCGCGTCCTCTCACCTGCCTCCTTCTCTCTCACTCCGTCCTCCCTGGGTTCTTCCTGGAACCTCATTCATTCACTCACTTATTCACTGGGCAAAAATAACCAAGCATCTGCTATGAACTTGGGGCTGGGAAACAGCAATAATCACTGCACCAAGTCCAACCGCTTGAGTCCCCCCAGTGCCCTCGCACAAGCAGTTTACTGTTTCTGGAATGTTCTTTTCCAGGTAGCTGTTACCCAAACTCAGATGTCCTCTCCCCAAGGAAGGACCCTCCTGCCCACCATCCCCCAGGCTGGGAGGGTCCTATCTTCAAGCCCCAGGTGGGTGACACAGTGAATCAACGTTTAGGGACTTTACCAGGGTGAGCCACTGCTTAGCAGAGGAGGCGGAGCCTGGGATGGGGGAAAACTGGCTGTGAGTCCCAACTCTGTCTTGCAGGGGCAGCAAATAGCATACAGATGGAGGTTCAAACCCTGACACTGCCACTTAACAAATCAAGTCAACATGGACCAGTTCTTGAACTTCCGGGCTTCAGTTCTCATCTAAAAAATGGAGGTTCCCCGTGTCATACATCAACTCCCACGGGCTATTTTACATATGGTAATGTATGTGTTTCAAGCTGATGCTCTGTGGGGAGGAAGGTGGGGGGCGTTCAGGTGGGAGGGAGGGGACACAAGTATGCCGGTGGCCGATTCATGTGGCTGTACGGCCAAGACCATCATAATACTGTAATCATCCTCTGGTTAAATACATTTTTTTTTTAATGAAGGTAAGTACAGTACTGAGCTCACAGGTGCTAAGTGGTGATTAAATGAGTTAATGGAGGTGACCTTAGCAGTTCTTTATCATCACTGTGGCTGAACGTGGATCACTGACTTTCCTACCAGAACACTCTCAATTTTTCCAGTAAGGATTGTGTTCTCTGGGTAGGTAGAACCCCTAGCTGGCACACCCAGGGCCTCTGGCCTCAAGGCACCAAGTGACCTCCTTGCTCAGTCCCTGTAGCAGTTACAAGCACAGACTTGGGAGCCGAACACACCCAAGTTCTAATCTTGAGATCTTGGGCAAATTATTTAATTCTCTTTTGGCTGAGTTGCTCCTCTGAAAAGTGGCTGCGATAATTGCACAACAGGATGGACTCACAGAGCACTCTTGTGAGCACGTTGTGGGCCTCTTCCTGCTCTGACCTGGACCCCGCTGCCGAGCCCTGGCGGCCCCGACCCCTTCCCTCCTTGGCCACCACAAGGCCGTGGGGGCGCTGGATGCGCTTGGGGTCTGGGGTGGTCAGTCCTGTCTGAGGGCTGGCGGCAGTGGGAGCCCAGAGTCCACGGTTGTGCCCTGAATCTGCTGCCCCAGCACCCGGTCCTGAGGAAGCTCTCAGCCAGGACATACCAAGCAGCATGGGGGACTGAACGCATGGCCCCGGCACCGGGAACCCAGAGTCTTAACCATTGGACTGCCAGGGAAATCCCATCCAACAATGCTTCTGATAACGCTACATAACTCAGTAGGATTAATCATGGCATAAATAATAAACTCAGGATGAATCTCCTGCCCCAGCACAAACGTCAAACTTTCAAACTGCTGGCAATTCATTGAGCAAGTGCATACCCCACATCTAGCAACAAATCAAATGATACCTCTGTGGTACATAGCAGCCACAAAAACACAAAACTTTCTTGTGTGGCTGTCTTGAAGATTTGTATGAATACCTACTTATCTATACCTACTTGTTTTGATATAAAATGCTATAATTTACTTACCACTAAGTTACATTTGGCAGTCAGAGCTACATTCTTATTGCCTTATTTGGTATATCACAGTACATCTAGGTATTCTAGTCTGTTTTCAGTCAATAAGTCATGTCCAACTCTTTGCGATCCCATGGACTGCAGCCCACCAGGCTCTTCTGTCCATGGAATTTTCCAGGCAAGACAACTGGAGTGGGTTGCCATTTCCTACTCTAGGGGATCTTCCTGATTCAGGGATCCAACCTGCATCTCCTGTGTCGGTAAGCAGATTCTTCACCACTGAGTCACCAGGGAAGCCCTCGTACTACACTTGACCTTCCCTCAGCAGGTAAAGGATCTGCCTTCAATGCCAGAGACACAGAGGACGTGGGTTGGATCCCTGGGTCAGGAAGATCCCCTGGAGAAGGAAATGGCAACCAACTCCGGTTGTCTTGCCTGGAAAATCCCATGGACTGAGGAGCCTGGTAGGCTCAAGTCCAAAGGGTCGCAAAGAGTCGGACACGACTGAACAACTATGCACGCATGCACTTGACCTTGGCCAAAAGGCTGAGAAGCTAGTCTAGGTATTTCAGTTTGGGCCTTGTTACTCAAAATGTGGTATATTGACCACAACCATCAAAAGCCTTTGAATCCCAAAATCTTCATGGGGAGAGCTTGGAATGGCATTTTAAATGAGTGTTTCAAGTAAAATTTTGCATCCAAAAGTCTGTGAACCACCACTGTGATGAAGAGATGTGAGCCTGGCTCATGTAAAGACATATACACACGAAAGTTGGACGTGTATGCTGCATTTGCATAAAAAAATGAAAAATAAGGTGAATAAAATAACTGCACAGTGCCTCATAGAGGGGTTGTGAAGACCAAATAAGACAATGCATGTTTATAGAAGCACTTAGCACAGTCCCTGGCTCATGGAAAGTTCCACTGGCACCAACTGGGGGACGGGTGGCCTCATGGGAGAGCTGTCTGCCTCTGCCCTGGGCCTGTAGGGAGGGTGTGGTCTGAAGTCTCCACTCTGGCCAGTGGGAGCTGTGTAGCCTCCTCTCTGAGGGTGGCAGAAGCCAGGCACAGAGAGCCAGCAAAGCCCAGCTGGTACCTCCTTCTCCTCCATCTCCTGGCTGTCTGGCTCCGTCCAGAAGGCCCACCAGGGCGCCCTTCCTGTGCAGCAGCTCCTGGAAGGAACCCATCTCTGCAATGGCCCCATCTTCTAGCACCACGATCCAATCAGCCTGGGGCAGGACGTGGAGTGCGTGGGTGACGAGAATCCGAGTCTGGCAGGAAGGGATGGAAGTTACACTCACACACTTGACCCGTGTTCCAGAGCTAGGGGAGGGGGCTGGCAGTGTCCTGGGGCTCAGAGTGGGGAGACCTCCCCTTCTTGGGCTCCTGCCCTGTTTCTTGAAAATAGCATGTCCCAACAGAGAAGTAAAGGAGCTCCTCCAACCTTTCTTGAAACCAGAAGACACAGTTCACCTGAACCTGGCCAGTGACCTGACGCAGAGCTGTGGTAGTTTAACCACAGACCCGTAGGCAAGAAATGACTGAAGCTGTGAGCCACTGAGATTTGGGAGCTGTTTGTTATGCAGCGTGGTCACAGCAAAAGCTGACCATTACAAAGAAGAAAACTGAATCCCAGGAGGGTGGTGGTGAGCAGATGTAGGTTAGAAATTTCTCTACCTTTGCACTATGGCCTCTGAGACATTTTTCCAAACTTACCGTCCCCTGGAGCAGCCCGTCAGGCCCAATGACCCGGTTGAAAACATGCTGGCCAACATGGGCATCCAGAGCTGCCAAGGGGTCATCCAGCAGGTACACAGCAGCCTTCCTGTAGACGGCCCGGGCCAGGCTCAGCCGCTGCTTCTGGCCCCCAGAGAGATTCATGCCCTGTGGTGACAAGGGAGGGATGGGAACCTGGGTCTACACCTGCAATGCCAGTGTGATGGGGACATGCCTGCTCACCAGAGTGAGCTATGGCTCACAGTGCCTGTCCTCCATGGCCAGCTCCAACCGGAAGCACCTGCTCTCAAGACAACATGCCCCCAGCCTCCACCTGCCTGGCTTCTCCCCTTTCCAGCCAAGCTTCCTGCATCTGCCTCTCCCTCCCCTTGAGTCCAGTTTCTATTCCCATTTCTCCACTGATACAGCCTTCCTCACGGACACCAGTCACTCCCCTGTTGCCTAATCCAGTGGGAACTTTCAGTCCTTATTTTCATTCATTCATCATTCCACTCATATTTACTGCATGGCTATTATGTGGGGAGAGCTGATGTTGGGGTAGGGCATGGAACATTCTAGGTCTACCTCAAAGGGGGATCCAGCAGGATTTGCTGATAGCTTAGAAATGGGTGTAAGAAAAAGAGAGAATCAAGGAGGACACCAAGGTTTGGGCTCTGAGCTCTGCAAGGATGGAGCTTCCATTACCCAAGATGGGGTGGGTTTCAGGGGAGCAGGGAACAGGAAATCATGTTTGGTTGCGACAGAAGTGGAGGGTAGCAGGCACCCCACTCCCTCCGTTTGGCTGCAGGATGCCTTGTCTTTCTGCCCAGTGTTCCTTCTCAGCTGCTCTTTCTGGCTCCTCCAGACCCTTTCCTGGAAACTCTCCTCTTCCTTCCAGGAAACCTTACCCATTTACTTAACTTCATCTCCCATTTTTCCACTCTCAATTCCTTAATCCAAGGGTCAGCAAATGTGTTCTGCAAAGGGCCAGACAGGAACCATTTAAAGGTTTGCAGGGGCTTCCTTGGTGGTCCAGTGGTTAAGAAGCCATCTTGCAATGCAGGGGGATCCTGGTTTGATCCCCGGTCTGGGAAGATCCCACATGCTGTGGAGCAACTAAGCCCGTGTCCCACAGCCACTGAACCCACATGCTGCAGCTACTGAAGCCCCGGGTGCCACAGAGTTCATGCTCTGCAACAGAGAAGCCACTGCAGTGAGAAGCCTGTGCACCGCCAGTAGAGCAGGCCCTGCTCTCCACAACCAGAGAAAGCCCACGTGCAGCAACGCAGATCCAGGGCAGCTGAAAATAAATAAACATAGCTTTGCTGCCCCACCCCCACCCTAGTCTCTGTCACAGCTGCTCATCTCTGCCCTGATCGTGCAAGTGCAGCCACGGACCACAGGTAAATGAATGTGCGTGGCTGGGTTCCAAAAAAACTTTATTTACAAACCCAGCTGGTGGGCTGGATTTGACCTATGGGTCATAGTTTGTCAATCTCGGCCCAACCCATAGCTCTGGATGCACACATCCTGTTTATCAGACATCTCAGCCCAGATTTTTTGGTGAGGTCCTGAGACAGGAAGCAATCTGACCATTGTCACACAGAGAGGCAGGGCAGGAGTCTGGGTCACTTCATCCCCAGTTGTTAGAGAGCCCCCAACCCCACCCACAAACCCCTGCCATGTCTCCCAGCCTCTTCAGTCTCCATTTTCAACCATTCTCATTAAAGACTATTTATTGAGCACTTGCTATGTGCCTGGTCTTGAGCTGGGCCCCTTTCCTCCCCTACTTTCTTGCCCACTCTGTCTCCCCTGTATCCTTCCCTTACAGGTCACGGCGACCAATGGCCCCCAGCCGCCCCACCTCCCTGGCCCATGAAGGCCCCCCAGGACCCTCACCTGCTCCCCGGTTCGGGTGTGGACCCCTGCAGGGAAACCATCCACATCTGGCCACAGGGCACAGGCCTCCAGGACCGTCTTCAGCCACAGTGCATCCAGCTCCTGCCCGAAGCACACATTATCCACCACAGACATGTTCTGGACCCAGGCCTCCTGGGGCACATAAGCCACCGGACCCTAAAAGACAAACAGGCTGATGGGGACGGGGTTGGGAGCAGTTTTGGAGGAGCGGTGGGAGCCAGGTTCTTGGCAGTGGTGAAAGGCAGAGAGGAGCTTAGCTGTGAGATGGTGAACCGGGAGGAGCAGAGGCAGGGGCCCAGCCTCACCTTGATGCTTACGGACCCCTCCACCTTGGACAGCTCCCCGAGGAGGGCAGACAGCAGGGAGGACTTTCCCGCCCCCACGGGACCGACAACAGCAAGCAGGCAGCCCTGGGGCACCGTGAGGTTGATCCTGGCAACACAGAAGGGGTGACGTGTTCCTGAATAGGACTCAGTCTGAATCTGGGCAGAGTTGGTGAACCCCAGACAACTGGCCTCGGCTCCTGGTGACTCATGGGGGGCCGCTAAGGGGATATCTGGGGCCTCCCTTCCTCTCCCAACCCCTGTATGGCTATGTGAGCTGCCATCCTGCATGCGACTGTACACGTGCCCACACATGCATGCACATGTGTGCAGATGCACACACACACGGGTCTGTGCACACTCACTATACCACATGCACATGTGTACACAAATGCACATATGTACGCACACAGGTCTGTGCACACTCCCTATACCACATCCACATGTGTATGCACATGGGTCTGGGCACACTACACCACACACACATGTATACATGGGTCTGTGCACACTCACATCACACATGCATGCACATGTGTACACAATGCTCACATGGGTCTGTGCACACTCACTACACCATACCTCATACACACCTGTACACAGATACATACATGCCAACATACACAAGGGCACATGTAACTGTGCCCACATGCACTATATACACAGACTACACACAGATGCACACCCTCACACAAGTACACATACACACCATACATGTGCATAGACATGCACATGATGTATGCACAATCTATGCACACACAAATGCTCTTGCACACACGTGTGCACATACATGTACACCCATATGTACACATGTACTCACGCACACAGAGTTTACTGGTAGGGAGGATTTAACTAGCATCTCCTGTTGCCCAGGTCACAGCCACAGGCTCCTCATTGCTCTCCCTACTGAAGCCCTTGCCCCCCACCCTGTCCATGCCCTGCAGTCCATCCCCCACACACGGGCCCAAGGGACCTGTTCAAACCCAACTCCCCAATGGGGGCCCCAGCAGTTCCTGCTTCTCCTGGGGTAAAAGGTGAGGTTCTGACAATCCTGAAGGATGCCCAGCATCCCATCACTGCAGCCTTGCTGATGTCCTGTTTCTCAAACACACCTGGAGGATCGTGCCCCGCAAGTGTCAAGTGGCAAAGTCTAGAGATACTTTCAGTTGTCATACCTGGTGGGGCTGCTCTCCGATCTACTGGTTGATCCTGGGAGTTCTGCTAATCCTGCGACAGGGCACAGGACAGCCCCCACCACACAGAACTCTCAGCCTCAAATGTCAGTGATGCCGAGGTGGAGAGTCCTGGGTCCAGGCACACACCTGCCTCAGGACCTTGGCACTTGCTCTTCCCACTGCCTAGAAAGCTCCTCTCCCAAACACGTGCAAGGCTCATTCTTTCCCGTTATCTGACCTCTGTTTCAATGCCAGGCCTTCCCTCACTGCACGTACCCCTCCACTGACATCACTCTGACCCCTCACCCTGATTTCTCATTTGTGCCCGCTGCCCCACCCCCACCCCCA
>SJYQ01000998.1:56482-87684 GCA_006410935.1 Redunca redunca
AGCCCCAAGAGCACAGGGCCCTTGTCTGTTTTCTTCACTCTATTCCCAGTTCCTAGAACAGGCCCTGGCACATAGCAAGTGCTCGATAAACACTATGAAATGAGTGGATGACAAGCAACAGAGATACAGTCCAGGGTGTTTCTTCTCCCATCACAAGGAGCTTTACAGTTGGCTGGGGTTTTCTGCCACAGAGACCCAGCCAAAGAGCTGGGGGCTGGAGGTGACAATGGCCAGTCTGACACAGCAGGGACAGAAGTCGCCACGGGCTCACCGGACCCTGGGGCTCCTCTTGGCCAGGCCTCCGTCAACATCAGCATGACCAGCCTGGGGACCAGGGGAGCGTCTCCTCCCTGACAGGCAAGGCTCAGAAGCCCTGTTCCCCATCCATCTATGGGAACTCTCGCTTTCCTGTCCTCCCCCACCTCGCCAACATCCAAGGGAAGGCTGTTCCCAGGGCAACCACCTGTACCTGTGCAGGCAGGGAGCGCTTTCCTGGGACCAGGTGAAGGTGCCTTCCTGTATGCTGATGCAGTCCTCCCCAGCAGCTACAAGGCATACAGGCCAGTTACACAAGATGCTCCTGGCTCGCCCCTCCTCCAGGACACCCACGGGCCGCAGGAAATCTCCCCCACTAAACAAACGGTTCCTCCACGCACTGGCTCGTGTGACCCTGCGGTGGCCACATTCTCTCCCTGTCGGATGGTTACATAACTCAGTGGTTGGCAAACCACAGCCTAGGGGCCAGACCCTGTCTGCTGCCTATTTTTATAAAGTTTTATTGGAACACAGCCAGGCCCATTCATATATGTATTCCTGGGGTTGCTTTCACACTAGAAAGGCAGAGGTGTGCAGTTAACGACAGAGAAAAAAGGACTTGGAAAGCTTAAAACAAGTACAATTGGGTCCTTCACAGAAAAGCTTAGAGGGCAGCTGATAAAATTTATCACCTGATCCAGGACCCTGGAGATGGAGTGTTATTAACTTCACTGGAACCACTGATGTAGCCAGGGACATATAGTCTCCCCATGTCTCTGGGTCTCAGATATTTTATCTATGTAATAAGGGAGGCACCAGATTAGTGGTTTCAGACCCTGAATTCACATTTAGAATCACCTGGAAAGATTTTTTAAAAAAACACAAAGCACTCCATGGTTCAGCTCAAACCAATAAAGGAGACTCTGCTTGAGGGTGAGGCCTGAGAATCCTACATTTAATAAGCAGTCAACACCCACTGGACTGGATGGTCTCTAGGAGAGGGTTTCAGACACACTACAGGATGCCCAGTTATATCTGAATTTCAGAGAAACCATGAGCACTTTTTCAGGATAATTTTGTCCCACACGTTGCATGGGAGATACTTATGTTAAAAAATCTGAATTTCTTAATACGTGAAATTCAGATTTAACTGGGAGTCCTGTGTTTTTGTGAATTTGGCTACCCTGCTCCAGGAGCTTGTCCTTTCTTAACAGTCTGGGGTGTGGGGGTACGTCTTCATTTCCGTCTGTAAAGTGGGTGGGTCACGGGAGCACCTACGCCGTGGTGCTGTGGTGAGGTTCGAGGGGGTCATCACTAAGTAAAGCACTTCCAAAGTGCTGGCTCATGCTAAATGCTCGGTCACTGCCAGCTGTTGGTGTTTGTGTTAACCTCACTGTCACACACCTTCATGGGTGTGTGAGAGTACAAGGACTGGGGTGGGGGCAGGGGGTGTGGTGAGGCTCCGGTCATAGGCAGGTGATCGAGTGTGTCAGAGTCATGACTTAAATAACACTCAGGGGTTCTGGTCCAGGGTCCACGGGGCCTCCTGCCGGGATTCAGGCATGACTTCTCAGGCCCCAGGCTAGTTATTGGGCAGCTCCCGAGAGTCGGGGGCTCTCTCTTGGTGGCCCTCAGGACAGTCCCGGCGGAGGTGGGTTGCCAGAGTGGGGGGCAGAGGCCAGGAGTGGGGCTGTTACTGCCTGGGCCACACAGCTAGCAAGGCAATCTGGGATTCCAAGCCAGCATCCACCTCCAAACACCTGAATCACACCAATTCGCCTAAACATGGCTGTGCCCAGCTGAAAATGCGCCAGAGCCATGAGGAGCCTCAGAAACATGAATTTGGGGTTATTTAGAGGTCTCTTTGCTGATGTAAGTTTTATTGGATTATTGGATTTTTACCAATAATAATTCTAATAATAACTAAAATGCACTGGATGTTGACTAGCTGCAGGGCCCTGCTCTAACTGCGAGGCTTCAGAGGACCCATTCAACCCTCACAACAATCCTGTGCAGAGGTGCTGTGATGATTACCGTGTCCATTTTGCGGATGGGAACACTGAGGCTCAGGCAGATTAATAACCGGTCAGGGTCACCCATTCTGGGGTCCGTGCTGGAGCCAGAATTTGGACTTGGATGATTTCTAGGTAGGCAGCTTGATGCTTCCTTAGTCACAAGGGGAGGATTCATACACAATGCCTGTTCCAAGTAACACCGCCTACAGCATGGTCTACACATGCAGTCCCATTGCTGGCAGCCCCCAGCTGGGGTCCTGGCTTTCCACCAGTGGGAAGGGGGGCCCTGCTGGTTCTCTTGTCTCCCCCACCCCCTCCTGCTGAACTCAGCTCTTACCGCATCTGGAGGGACTCGAGTCCACAGCCCCAGGGTCAGTTTCTTCCAGGGAGAGGAAGGCAGCTAGGCGGTCAAAGGACACCCGGGCCTGGAGAAACCAAAGCCTTAGGTCAGCTGTACCATAAGGGCCACAAAGGAACTCAGACTTCGGGTGTCGGGTGCCTCAGGATAGTGGGAAAGCTTCCTGACTACCAAGCCCTATGCATTTACAAGGCAACAGCACAAAGCTTTCCAGGACGTGGACAGTGAACCGCATGAGGTTGGCGCAATGCTGGTGGTGACCTCCCACCTCCTTGCTTCCATTCTGAAGACCAGACCAGGGAGGAGGACGGTGGCTTTTTTGATTGCCTGACATAAGGAACGATTACAAACTCTGTCCACCTGGGGGTGTCTCCACCCCCGGCCCCAAGCCCATCTTCAGGGATGAAAGAATAAATAGGAATGTCTCAGCTGGAGCAGTTTTCTCATTTTCATCACGTGCAAGGAGGCACAGTGTGAGTGGAGCAGTTTTCTCATTTTCATCACGTGCAAGGAGGCACAGTGTGAGTAGAGAGAGTAAAAGAAGAGAAATGAAATCCCTTTGTATTAACGTAAAAAAGGGACCAGAATGAATCCTCGCAGATGGATTTGCTAGAAAGGTGATGCTGCCTATCTTGAGGATGTTTTCTGGCTTCTTCCCACTGTTCCCTGTGACCGGCAGTCTGTTTCCCTGCTGTGTTTCATTGTTTCAGCTCAGCCTGAAAGGTTCCTCCCCGACAGCCTCCCCTCCCCGCGGCCTCACCTGGATGACCGAGTGGATGGAGAAGGGCAGGAAAGCCTGGGCCTTGTTGAGGATGTTGAGAACCGTGAGGGTCACGAAGGCTTTCTCGGCATCCATGGCGTTCTCCTCGGCCACCAGAGTATGCACGGCAAACACAACCAGTGCCACCTGGGTGAGACACAGGTGGTGACAATGAGCTGCTACCTGTGGCCAGGGAAGGCAGGCTAGCTGCAGGGTCTCCAGGGGCCAAATGGCCACACCTGCCATGTTGGAATGGCTTCTCTTCCACCCAGATCGTCCCCCAGATTCTGCTATTGATGGAGGGAGTTGTGTGTATGTGGCCCCCACTCTTAGTATCAGAAACTCTTAGTTCCAGGCATTGGACGATGATGCATTTTCCCATCTTGTTAGCATTTTTGTGCTTCTAGACAACAGTGGGATTTATGACTCTAGACTCTGGGAAGACGACTCAAGTTGCAGGTATCCGCCCCCATGGAGCGCTCTGGGTCCCGGTGGCACTTGTGGTTCTAAATGTCACTGGGTGGGGAGTTCATTTCCAGGGGTTGGTGGTGTTATGTTTCCAGGTGTTGTTGATACGTTGGTCATGCTAGGTGATAGTCTGTGAGGGTCACTCGGTGTGATGGGACCCTGTGAGCCTATATGGGGAGCCCTCATCCCGCACCCCCAGCACTGCCCCCCCAGTCCTTGCTCTGCAGGGGGACCAGAGTGACATCACCAGAAACGTGGACACTTGGAAGGACACCAGAGACACGGAGAAGAGGAGGCTGGAGGTCTTCAAGGCACCCAGCTCCTGGGCCCGGATGTGCAGGACTCTGTCCAGAAAGGCTCCCTCCCAGCCATGGTACTTGACCGTCCGCACGTTCCTGAGGATACAGCTGGTGAGCCGCGCCCGACGGTCCTTCTGCCTCATTTGCTCCTCCTGGGACCAGAGGGAAGAAGAGAGGAGAGGATAGGAAGTCTGGAATAGGATAGGAAGTTCCTTCTCTGCAACCGCCACAAGCCCCCACCCCTACCCTGCACCTGCCTCCTCCCCCCTGCACCAGCGCGGGTCCTGAGACCTGCAGGCTTGCCACCCCCTTCTGGCCTGGAGCATCCCTTCTTCCAAATGCCAAACCTGATGGTGGTTCCTCTTCTTGGTGATGACGAAATTCAGAGGGAGGAGGCTCACGAAGACAGCGATGGCGGTGAGGGCAGACGGTCCTAGAAGCTGGATAAAGAGGGGGCCAGATGTCATGAGACACCTCCAGGAGCCTAGCTGTCAATACGAGGTTGGTTGGAGGGGAGGAGTGGTTGTGATGCTCAGACTCGGGTCCCAAGGCAGTGAGGTGTCAGAGAGTCCAATGAGAACAGCCACCAGGTCATAGGACTTCTGGGCTCCTTAGAAGGGAACACGTGGAAGATGCAGCCCACCTGTGTTTGGTGGGGGAGGGAAAAATGATGAACCTCACATGATGGAGGGGGCGGTCATAGTCATGACAAGACATGCATCCAGATGGGCAGGGTTGTGTCTGCCTACAATGATGAAAACAGACTCTGGATGGGGATCTGGGTTTCAGTCCTGAATTTACGCCACACTTTGGTGTGGCCCTGGGCAAGTTAGAGCTGGACCCATAAAGAAGGCTGAGTGCCGAAGAATTGATGCTTTTGAACTGTGGTGTTGGAAAAGACTCTTGGGAGTCCCTTGGACTGCAAAGAGATCAAACCAGTCAATCCTAAAGGAAATCAATCCTGAATATTTATTGGAAGGACTGCTGCTGAAGCTGAAGCTCCAATACTTTGGCCACCTGATGCAAAGAGTCGACTCATTAGAAAAGGACCTGATGCTGGGAAAGATTGAAGGCAGGAGAAGAAGGGGACACAGAGGATGAGATGGTTGGATGGCATCACCGACTCGATGGACATAGTTTGAACAAGCTTCGGGAGTTGGTGATGACAGGGAAGCCTGGCATGCAGCAGTCCATGGGGTCACAAAGAGTCAGATATGACTGAGCGACTGAACAGCAACACCTGGGCAAGATACTAACCCTCCCTAAGCTGCAGTTTCCTCATATTAGAGGGGAATGGAGCTGTTTCCACCACCTGTAGCAAGTGCTGCTGTTGTACAATCATTAGCTGAATCTTCAATTCACCCCCCGCAAGGGTTGCCAGACTTAGCAAATAAATATATTTTACTGCAGGCCCAGTTAAATCTGAATTTCAGATGAGCAGCAAATAAGTTTTTAGTGTAAATATATCCCATGTCATGTTTGGGATAGACTTATAATAAGAAACACTTCTGTTGATCTGAAATTCACCTTTAGTTGGACGTCCTGTATTTTTTTTTGGCAGCCCTGCCCCCACCAGCTTTGTGACTGGAGACAGGTCTCTTTCCTCACTCTTTGGTTTGTCTCTCCTGAAAATGTGAAAGTGGCCAAGAGGATAAATGATTTTTATGTGGCTGAAACAGTAAAATGAAACAGCTAGCCCATCTGCTTCATTTATGCAGCAATATCGCCACCCAGGGGTCACATGGAGAGGCTCCCAGAAGGCAAATACCTGCCAGAGCTGGGAGAATACTCAAAGGACTGTGAACAGAAGGTTAAAGAAGCTCTCTCTGGCAAGAAATGTTATAAACGCTAACCCCAGTGCCCACCCCTCCCCCTTTACCAGGGTCTCCTGGTGACTTTCTGAAGTTAGGGATCGTCTGCCAAGAGGCAGACAAAAGTGATGGGTGGTGTCATCTGCAGATTCACTGGGGTCACTGGTCAGTCTGCTTCAGTGCTGTGTATTTTCCCCCATGTCCTTCCTCCCTTTCTCTCCAGTAATAACAGCTAACATCTATTTACTTGCTGAGGACCCACGATGTGTGCTAGGTCCTAGACTGCAAGGTGGCAAGTCAAAAAGCATCCAGGCTCTTATGGGGGGATGGGGATGGAAGCAGCAGCAGAGGTATGATAATGATGATAACACAGCTGGTGTTCTGGAACATTCCACACACAGTCAATAAGCCATTGATACACCCACCCAGGGGCCCGTGAAACCCAGCATACAGGCCAGATTCCTCCACTTGTTTATGTGCAGACCTCAAGTGGTACAGAATGATCCATAGGTTTTCTACCAGACGATTGATAATGAAAATCAAACAAAGATTCTACAACATGTGGAAATTATGTGAAATTCAAACTTCAGAGTCCATAAGTGATTTTATTGGAAGCCCACCAGGCCTGTTTGATTAGTATGGTCTGTAGCTGCTTGGGCACTAGAAGGGCAGAGTTGAGTAGTTTTAAGAGAGACCCTGCTGCTCCCAGAATGTCATACCCTAAGAAAACCACAATTCAAAAAGACACTTGTACCCCCATGCTCACTGCCGCATTGTTTACAATAGGCAGAACATGGAAGCAACCTAGATATCCATTGACAGATGAATGGATAAAGAAGACGCGGAACCTGTATGCAATGGAATATTACTCAGCCATAAAAAGGAACACATTTGAGTCAGTTCTGGTGATGTGAATGAACCTAGAGCCTGTGAGTGAGGTCAAGTCAGAAAGAGAAAAAACAAATACTGCATATTCATACACATATATGGAGTCTAGGAAAATGGTACTAAGAAATCTATCTGCTGGAAAGGAATGGGGATGCAGAGGTAGAGAACAGACTTGTAGACACAGAGGGGAAAGGACAAGGTGGCACAAATTGAGAGAGTAGCGCTGACATATATATACTGCTGCTGCTAAACCACTTCAGTCGTGTCTGACTCTGTTGGACCCATAGACGGTAGCCCACCAGGCTCCCCCGTCCCTGGGATTCTCCAGGCAAGAACACTGGAGTGGGTTGCCATTTCCTTCTCCAATGCATGAAAGTGAAAAGTGAAAGTGAAGTCGCTCAGTTGTGCCCAACTCTTAGCGACCCCATGGACTGCAGCCTACCAGGCTCCTCCATCCCTGGGATTTTCCAGGCAAGAGTACTGGAGTGGGGTGCCATTGCCTTCTCCGACATACACACACTACCATGTGTAAAATAGCCAGCTAGTGGGAAGCTGCTACATAACACAGGGAGCCCAGCCTGGTGCTCTGATGACCTAGAGGGGTGGGGAGGGGGTGGGAGGGAGGCTCAAGAGGGAGGGGATATAAATATATAGACAGATAGATAGTTATAGTCATGACTGATTTGACTTGTACAGCAGAAACCAACACAACATTGTACAGCAATTATCCTCCAAATACAAAAGTTTTTTTAAAAAAGAAAAAAAAAAATATATCTGACCTGGTGCTCTACAGAAAAGTTTGTGAGCTTGACACCCACACCTGGAGCAGAGCAGATCTTTAAAGTGCTCCACCCCCATGTGTAATCAACAAGACAAACACTTACAGGGTACAGCTGGGTCTTGCTGTCTACGTGCTCACTGAATTCCTTAACTCAAGGGCAGAGGCCCTTTCTTTAACTCCATATGCAGGGTATGATGTTGGAGGCAGTAGGGTCTCTCTTGGAAAAGTTGCTGATTATTTTGTAGAGCTTGAGGTCCGCACATAAGCAGGTGGAGGAGTCTGGCCTGCATGCCGGGTTTCATGGGCCCCTGGGTGTGTGTATCGATGGCCAAATAGCTGTGAGTGAGTGTGTGGAATGTTCCAGAATACCAGTTATGTGTTATCATCATTATTGTACTTCTGCTGCTTCTTCCATCCCCACTCCACCCCCATAAAAGCTTGTAGCCTGGATGCTTTTCGACTTGCCACCCTGCAGTTCAGGACCCAGCACACACGGCGGGCGCTCAGCAAGTACACAGACATTAACTAATATTATTGGAGAGAAAGAGAGGAAGGACATGAGGGAAAATGCAGGGCAGTGAAGCAGGCTGACCAACGACCCCAGTGAATCTGCAGATGACACCACCCATCACTTTGCCTCTTGGCAGGCGGTCCCTAACATCAGAAAGTCACCAGGAGACCCTGGTAAAGGGGGAAGGGTGGGCATTGGGGTTAGCGTTTGTAGTATTTTTGCCAGAGAGAGTTTATATGTTGTTATTACTTTGCAGATGAGAAAATTAGGCACAGAGGGGCTAGTTATGGGGAAGTTTCACAACTAGCAAGTGATAAAAGCAGGGTATGAGCTCACTGCAAGGTCTGTGATTTTAATTAAAATTTTTAAAAGAAGGGAATTCCCTGGTGGTCCAGTGGCTGGGACTTCAAGCTTTCACTGCCAAGGGTGCAGGTACAGCCCTGGTTAGGGAAATACGATCTCACAAGCTGCGTGGGCAACCAAAAAAAGGTCCTACATCACAAAAGAGATGTAAGGGAGTCAGAATTAAGTTCTGATTCCGCCCCCCCGCCCCCAGCCCCCAGTGGCTACTTTATGTGTTTTGAAAACTAAGTAGTAAATTCCTGCCCCTAAACTTTCTTTCTGCTTCATTTTTGTTCGTGGTAGTGGTGGTGCTGCTGCCCCAGCATTACTGATAACTTCCAAACGTGCCTAACCTGCCTACTTGGTATCCTGAGGCATGCATGCGTGCATACATGCGTGCTAAGTCACTTCAGTTGTGTCTGATTCTTTGTGACCCTATGGACTGTAACCCGCCAGGATCCTCTGTCCATGGGATTCTCCAGGCAAGAATACTGGAGTGGGTTGCCATTTCCTTCTCGAGGGGACTTTTCTGACACAGGGAGCAAACCTGTGTTTCTTATGTCTCCTGCGCTGGCAGGCAGGTTCTTTACCACTAGCACCACCTGGGAAGCCCCGATATCACACCCCCAAAGTGCCCCTGTCATCACCATCACCATCATTATTTGACAGACGGGGAAACCGAGGCCCAGACAGGTGAGCATCCTGCCCAGGGTAAAGTGAAGGCCGCCCTGGCCTGAGACTTTGGCCACAATAGCAGCCCACGGGGTGTGGAAAAAGACAGGATTAAAGGGGACGAGGAGGAGGAGGGTTCCGCTCGAATCCCGCTCCCCCTGCCCCAGCACACCTGCCAGAGGTAGACAAAGCACACGACGATCCAGATGAGCGGCAGCCACAGCCCGTTGAGGTAGGTGACGCTCTCGGTCAGCCGCTGCACGTCCACAGACACCAGGTTGACCACGTCCCCCACTGCACTGGCCTTTCTGGAGCTGCTGGACAGAGCCAGGACCTGGGAGGGGCGGGCAGATGGAGACCTGAGTCGGAGGGACGCGGGGGAGGCCGACGGCCACCCGGCAGGCTGGGCTCTAAGTTATGCTGCCCCTGCTGGCTGAGGCAGGTTTCTTTACCGTGTGAGCCTCAGTTTACTCATCTGTAAAGTGGGCTGATAAAATCTCCTAAGCCCAACTCCCAGGACCACTGTAAGAATCCAGGGAGATGACAAAAACGAAAATACTGTGATTTCCCTGAAGTACTGGGAACAATAACAATAACACACTCCATCAAAACCTGGGATTTATGATGATAATGGCAGCCATCTGCCGGGCGCTTTGTCCTGGCTGTGCTGTTCTCTGCCCAGCAGCTCAGGCTCAGTCGTGTCTGACTCTTTTGTGACTGTATGGAATGTAGTCCACCATGCTCCTCTGTCCGTGGGATTTTTCAGGCAAGGATATTCAAGTGGGTTGTCATTTCCTTCTCCAGGGGATCTTCCTGACCCATGGATTGAACTCATATCTCCTGCATCAACAGGTGGATTCTTTACCACTGAGCCACCAGGGAAGCCTGATTGCAAAAATATAGAGTGTTTTATCCACAGTGTTTTATAAGGTGCCTGTTCCATACAGCTGTCTGTTGTGTCCCATCATGGAAAAAATGACGAAAATGTTCATTTATTTAGCACAGTACCTAGGACATAGGGTTTCCCAGGTGGTGCAGGGGTAAAGAATCCACCTGCCACTGGAGGAGACCCAAGAGACTCAGGTTCAATCCCTGGGTCAGGAAGATCCCCTAGAGGAGGAAATGGCAACCCACTCCAGTATTCTTGCCTGGAGAATCCCATGGACAGAGGAACCTGGCGGGCTACATACAGTTCATGAGGTCACAACAGAGTTGGACACGACTTAGCAAGTAAACAACAATTTTTGTATCACTTTGGGGGGAAAAAAATCAATGCCAACCATTCAATAAATTAAAACATCTTGATTAAAAGAGGAAAGAAAAAGTGAAACTAGAATCAATGAGATGGATAATTATTAATTTCACTTCACAGACAAGGAAACTGAGGCACAGAGAAATTGACCAACTTGCCTCAAACCAGAGGGTTTGGATTGGAATCCAGGATAACAGAGGCTAGACAGAGAGTTAGACTGATCCCCCCCAGGCATTCAACGTGCCTTGTAGATACTAACCTGGTTTTCTAACAGCCACAAATTTGCCCTGATTCTGGGGTCACAGTGGACCCCTTCCAGCCTGTTGAATACTACCTTCTACTTGCAATCCTCTCTGCTGGGTGTGTCAGGGAAGAAGTGAGGGGGTGAAATGATGAGCTGGAAACAAACAAGTATAGAAATTCTCCAAAAAAATCTTCCAGTCTTTACTGAGCACCTGCTCTGGGCCTCACTCTGGGCTCTACGGTCAACAGAGGCGAGGTGCTTGGTCTCCTGGGAGTGGAGTTTGAGCTGGGGAACAAAATTAAAGATGTACACAGTTCACTGTTTAATAGTAATTATGATGAGTGTCATGAAGTGTTTTAAAATATAGATTTTATTATTACTCAAGTATGGCAAGCCCACAGACCAGAGAAGACTGATATTGACAAGAGGGTTTATTACACTCAACAATCTCAATAGAAAGGGGTATTCCACGCTATGGGAGGCGGGGCACTTGGGGAAGCATGGGGCTGGGGCAGGGTGGGATGAACCATAGGCAAGAGCTTGCTGTGGTTTTCATGGGAAAGTCAGACAGGGTCGGCAGGTTTAGGATCGGCTAGTTTGAGTAATTCCATCTGCCCTGGGCACAGGAACTGGGCCTCATTGTCTGGTACCTGGCCTTGGGGTGACTACAGCAAGGACAATAGCCAGAGGCTGAGGGCCTCAAGAGGAGGCAGCTGGACTGTGAGTCAGGGTGGGTTGGTTTGCACGTGAAAGGCATGCTTTCTGATGAGTCACTTACCATCTGGAGGAACTGGCTGACCTCGGAAGGGACAGAGGGACAGTCCTTCCAGGGTCAGCAAGGCCCCAGATATCGAAGCACCAGACACAGAAAATCAGGAAGCATGGCTGGACTTACCTGGTGGTCCAGTGGTTAAAAACCCGCCTGCCAATGTAGGGGATATGCATTCAACCCCTGGCCGGGGAGGATCCACATGTCTTGGGCAACTAAGCCCATGAGCCACAACTACAGAGCCCGTGCTCCACGACAAGAGAAACCACCACAATGAGGAGCGCATGGCCCGCAACTTGAGAGTGGCCCCTGCTCGCCGCAACCGGACAGAGCCTGAGCACAGCAACAAAGACCCAGGGCAGCCAAAAATAAATTAATTTTAAACCTGGTTAATATAGAAGCAGCCCAGAGGGCAGACTGGGGTGGGGGGGGGTCTGACCCATCAGGAGATGAAGAGGCTGCCTTGAAATTCTCCAAAAAATGGGAAGTGCAGAGCCCTTAGGCTGCCCTCCCACAGCCTCAGCTCCACATGTGGACTCAAAAGATGGGACGGGCCACACCCGTCCCCAGCGCGCCGCGTGGTCAGGAACTCAGGAGCCACTCACACAGTCACCCTGGAGCTGTCCCCCTTTGCTCCCCTCCTCTCCCAGGTGACAGCTCAGTTGTGAGAAAGGGACTCAGTGCGGACTGGGTCGCCCCGGCTCAGAGGCTGCAGACCCAGAGGGGCCAACATGTCTTAGAGCAGCAGCCTCACAGGCTTCGTTTCCAAGAACGACCGCACAGAGGGAAGCCCCAGAGCGCTGGCTTCCCTCCAGGTGTCACAGTTCACTGACAGAACTTCCAGCCCAGATTTTCCATTTATCAGTGGCTCAGGGGTCATTGCAACTGTGAGCAGTGCAACCTGGTCAAATACCTGACAGCCTACCTTTATCTGGTTTCCACACAGCCCAAAGGTTAGTCCTTTATCCACAGAGAGATGGGCGGAAGTTCACTACATGAAGAATTGGGGGAAGGGTGCCCAGGCAGTGGGAACCACATGTGCAAAGGCCCTGAGGTAGGAGGATGCTTGAGGCACTGAAAGGAGACTGGTGTGGCTGGAGGAAAGGGAAGGAGGTGTGAAGGAAGCAAGTGATGTAATCAGACAGAAGAGGTCTCAGGGTCAGATCACGCAAGGTCTTACAGAAATAACCAAGGAGGTGAGAGTGCAGTATGAGCAACTAGGAGAAAAGTGATGAATGAGTGTGCTTGGGGCGCAGATGAGAGTTCAGTGACATGGCTCTCCTTGGCTGGGACGTCTGTGTGTAAACTGGGACAGGCTGGAAAGAGGAAAGGCCCCTCCCCCGCCCCGGGGCTCACCTTTCTGTACACCAGGCCAGTGATGGCCGTTCGCAGCCTCATCTGTAGCACCTTGAGTCTGTACATGTGCTGCTGCTCGAACAGCGTTTGCAGGCAGGCGGAGAGGAACATCAGCACGGCGAGCAGATAGCCTTTCCAGGCCGGGGTGTTGGGGTCCCCGATAAACTCCAGGAAGAGGCTTGCAGGAGGAGAGGGAGGGAGAAGTTGGTGAGAGAGGGTGCCCATGGCTACTGCCTCTGCCTAAGCCTGGCCAGGTCTGGAGGACCAGACAGTACCGGAGGGTCTTTTGTTTTTACAAAAACGGTTGCAACTATTTCTCCCACCGTCCACGCTCATTTCCTCCATGACTTACATACACCTCCAATCAACAGGCGGAGTTTTTCTCCTCACCTGTTATGGCTGAGTTGTGTCCCCCCAAAATGTATATGTTAAGGTCCTAACCCCCAGCGCCTGGGAAAATGACCGTGCATTTGATGACAGGGCCCTTTAAAGGGACAATTCAGCTCAAATGAGGCCGTTAGGAGGAGCCTGAATCCAGGACAACTGGTATCCTTAGAAGAAGAGGAAATCTGGACACACAAGGAGACCCCGGGGGTGCATGTGTTCTGAGGAAAGACCACGCGGGGACACAGAGAGAAGGCAGCTGTGTACAAGGCAAGGAGAGAGGCCTCAGCGGAAACAACCTTGATCTTGAACTTCTCGTCTTTGGTGATGGGAAGACAAAAACGTCTGTTGTTCAAATGGGACCTAATTGAATTTAGAAGCTTTTGTACAGCAGAGGAAACCAGAAACAAAAACGAAGAGACTACCTCCAGGCTGGGAGAAAATATCTGCAAACGATGTGACCAACAAGGGATTCATCTCCAGAATCCACAAACAGCCCCCACAGTTCAATACCAAAAAACCAATAACCCAAATAAAAAATGGACAGAGATCTCAATAGACATTTCTCCAAAGAGGACACATAGATGGTCAAAATGCACATGAAAAGATGTTCAGCGTTGCTAATTATTAGAGAAATGCAAATCCAAACTACAACGAGGGATCACTCCACACCGGTTAGACTTTGTTGTTGTGCAGTCGCTAAGTCATGTCCAATTCTGTGCGACCCCAGGGCCTGGAGAACACCAGGCTTCCCTGTCCATCACCATCTCCCGGAGCTTGCTCAAACTCATGTCCATTGAGTTGGTGATGCCATTCAACCATCTCATCCTCTGGTCAGAATGGCCATCACCAAAATGTCTACAAACAATAAGTGCTGGAGAGGGTGTGAAGAGAAAGTGATCCCTCCTACCCTGTTACTGGGAATGTAAATTGAGCCACTATAGAGAACACTAAGTGAGAAAGGGGTAGGAATGTGAGTGAAAGTCGCTCAGTCGTGTCTGACTATTTGTGACCCCATGGATTATACAGTCCATGGAATTCTCCAGGCCAGAATACTGGAGTGGGTAGCCCTTCTCTTCTCCAGGGCATCTTCCCAACCCAGGGATCAAACCCAGGTCTCCCACATTGCGGGCAGATTCTTTACCAGCTGAGCCACAAGGGAAGCCCAAGAATACTGGAGTGGGTAGCCTATCCCTTCTCCCGGGGAAGAGAACAGTATGGAAGTTCCTTAAAAAACTAAAAATAGAACTACCATATGATCCTGCAACCCCACTCATGGATATATCCAGAGAAAATTATAGTTCAAAAAGATGTGTGTGCGTCTGCTCACTTGCTCAGTCGTGTCCGACTCTTTGAGGCACCAGGGACTGTAGCATGCCAGCCTCTTCTCTACGTGGAATTTTCCAGGCAAGAATACAGGAGTTGGGTACCATTTCCTACTCCAGGGGATCCTCCCAACCCAGGGATTGAACCCTCATCTATTGCATCTCCTGCCTTGGCAGGATGATTCTTTATCTCTAACACCATCCAAAAATGTACATGCACCCTATATTGTCACCCTGCTTATTTAACTCATATGCAGAGTACATCATGAGAAACACTGGGCTGGAAGAAGCACAAGCTGGAATCAAGATTGCCGGGAGAAATAGCAATAACCTCAGATATGCAGATGACACCACCCTTATGGCAGAAAGTGAAGAGGAACTAAAGGGCCTCTTGATGAAAGGGAAAGAGGAGAATGAAAAAGTTGGCTTAAAGCTCAACATTCAGAAAACGAAGATCGTGGCATCTGGTCCCATCACTTCATGGGAAACAGATGGGGATATAATGGAAACAGTGTCAGACTTTATTTTTGGGGGCTCCAAAATCACTGCAGATGGTGATTGCAGCCATGAAATTTAAAGACACTTGCTCCTTGGAATAAAAGTTATGACCAACCTAGATAGCATATTCAAAAGCAGAGACATTACTTTGCCAACAAAGGTCTGTCTAGTCAAGGCCATGGTTTTTCCAGTGGTCATGTATGGATGCAAAAATTGGACTGTCAAGAAAGCTGAGCACTGAAGAATTGATGCTTTTGAACTGTGGTGTTGGAGAAGACTCTTGACAGTCCCTTGGACTACAAGGAGATCCAACCAGTTCATTCTAAAGGAGATCAGCCCTGGATGTTCTTTGGAAGGAATGATGCTAAAGCTGAAACTCCAGTACTTTGGCCACCTCATGCGAAGAGTTGACTCATTGGAAAAGACTCTGATGTTGGGAGGGATTGGGGGCAGGAGGAGAAGGGGACGACCGAGGATGAGATGGCTGGATGGCATCACTGACTCGATGGACATGAGTCTGAGTGAACTCCGGGAGTTGGTGATGGACAGGGAGGCCTGGCGTGCTGCGATTCATGGGGTTGCAGAGTCGGACACGACTGAGCAACTGAACTGAACTGAACTGAATGTTCTTTGCACTATTCACAATAGTTAAGATGTGGAAGCAACCTAGGGTCCATCAACAGATGAACAGATTAAAAAGATGGATACTACTCAGCTATAAAAATGAATGAAATAATGCTATTTGCAGCAACATGGATGGACCTAGAGATTATCACACAGTGAAGTAAGCCAAAGACAAATACATGTTATCACTTACATGTGGAATCAAAAAAAAAAAATCATACAAATGAACTTACGAAACAGTAACAGACTCACAGACATAGAAGACAAACTCAACGTTACCAAAGGGGAGGGGGAGGAATAAATTAAGAGTTTGGGATTAACAGCTACACACTAAGTATTATAAAATAATAATAACCAACAAGGATCCACTGTAGAGAATAGGGAACTATACTCTGTAGTTTACAATAACCTGTAAGGGAAAAGAATATGATGAAACTGACTCCCTTAGTTGTGCATCTGAAACACAGCATTATAAATCAACTAAACTTCAATTTTACAAAAAAAGAAATAACAGTAGAAAAGATAAGCACCGGAAAAAGGATTTCTGTTCAAGACATCCAGTCTGTAGTCCTTTGCTATGGCAGCTTGAGCAAAGTAACAGGCCATTCCTTGAATCTGGGCTGGCTGTACAACTTCAGCTTCAAGAGAAAAGAGCTTTGTCTAGAGACCCTGCCAAGCAGCCCTGTGAACGAGCTGGAAATCAGTCTTTTGAGGGTGACAGACCATCAGGGGAGAGACGAGCTGTCCCAGCTGAGACCACCTCGGTGACTGCAGACACACGACTGAACCCGCCAAGGACAGAACCACCCAGCTGAACCCAGCATGAACTGATGCCCCCTACCATCACAGCTAAGGAAGCGGTTTGAAGCCCCTCGCTTTTGGGGGACTTTTGTGGTACAGTGAAAGCAAAGTGATGCAGTCAGGCCAAATTCATTCATGTTCCCTCCCCGAGGGAAAGGGGAGTCACTTTTTCATTTATTTCTGTTCTTCCTCAGCACCCTTTTCATCCACCCTCAGGGCCTTGAGTCCAGGCAGGGGTGGAAGGAGGGTTGAAGGCCCTCCAGGCCCTGGAAGGACACCGTTCAGGGACCACCAGCCTCAACAAGGCACCCAAGGCCTGGACCCACCTGAGGAGCTTGGGCACCGTGAACCTGAAGACATCACTGATGATGAGGCTGAGGGTCCCCAGGAGGAAGGCGGAGCGGCCCACCTGCCAGATGGCCTTCAGCAGCGGGCCCCTCTCCCCACTCTGTTTCAGCAAGAGGGTCTCCGTCTCTGGGGCCTCCTTGTTATGGCTTCCTTTCCTTTTAAATGCTGTCGCCTTGGTGTGCCTTAGGGGAGAGAAGACATCAGCTCTGGGCCCTTTTAATAGACTGAAGGCTTATGTCCCCACCACCCAAATTCATGTTGAATCTAATTCCCAGTGTGATGGTATTAGGAGGTGAGACCTCTGGGAGGTGATTAGGTCATGTGGGTGCAGCCCTCATGAATGGGATTAGTGACATTAAGAAAAAAAACCCAGAGAGTGGGTGTTACCCCATTTCACAGATGAAGAAACTGAGGCTCAGAAGGTAAAGCTGGGGAAGGATGCACGAGAAATGAAAGGGCTGGGATTCAATCCCAACCTTCAGAGCACTTTCTGATCCTTTAGGCAGCCCACCCCAGCCAGCCCTGAGGTGGTTCAGAACTGGCTGAGGACCAGTTTATAATCACTGCTGAGGTCTGAGCCTGGCACCCCTGGTCTGAGTGAAACCACAGATGGAAGGTCTGGCAGCTGTGATGTCTAAGATCTCAGGCCCTGGGTTATCAGGGAAAGGTTCGGGGGAAGAAGCGACAGGAGGAGCGGGGAGGCCCGAGGGCCCTTCCAGAGGCAGGCTTTGGCTGTAGGGAGAGCCTAGCAGCCATGCAGTTGCTGTGTGGCCTTGGGCAGGTTGCTCCCCTCTCTGTGCCTCTGTATCCTCATGCAAAGATGGAGCTGGCCCCACTCTGGGTCCCTTCCAGCTCTGACAGCCTATGAAGTTATCAGAACTTCAGTGGTGCTGAGAGCTGGGACCCAGGGCCAGGCATCGGGATCAGTCCTTCATGCACATAAGCTCATCAACTCCTCTTGACCTCCCTGCCCCCTGGGTGTCAGAGGGTCCCTATTTGACCTCAGAGGAGACTGAGGCTCTGAGAGGTGGTGACAGGTGCCTGAGGTCACACATGGAGGACGGAGCAGGGATTTGAGCCCATAATTTTTTTTGAAGATTTTTTTTTTAATGTAGATAATCTTTAAAGGCTTTATGAATTTGTTACAACATTGCTTCTGTTTCATGTTTTGGTTTTTTTCACTGTGAGGCACCTGGGATGTTAGCTCCCTGGGCAGGGATTGAACCTGTATCCTTACATTGGATGGTGGAAGTCTTAACCACTGGACCACCAGGGGAAATCCTGAACCCAGACCTTGACTCACAATTCACACAGAGCCCTCTCTCTCACCCAAAAATTAAAAAGAAAAAAACCCTTGATGAGTGTAGGTACCCAAGCCCTCATGAACGAAGTCAAGGTCTTGCCCCTCCCCACTTGGCCTGGCTTGTGGTTTAGCGTGGTATCTGTGATGAGCTGTGGCTTGGTCTCCGTCAGGAGCTGGGCATGGCCTGACGCTCGCATTTGGATACTTGGATCTTGAATGCCAAAAGGATATTACCTTCTTATAAAGGCCACCCCTGCCCCCACCCCTGCCCACCGGATGGAATCATTTCATTCATCACCCTCAGAGGCATGCTGTCTCCAGCTCCTGTTCTCATCTGTCTTGTTAGGACTCCAAGTGGATAGACTGTTGTGTATTTTTTTGTTTTCCTGCATAAAATCCTTCAACGGTTTAATAAAATGTCTCCATTTCTAGACACAGTCTTGTGTGGCCTGGCCCCCTCCCACTTCCCCACTTCCTCCTGGTCCTCTTTCCTGGGCTGGTTTTCTTTCCGCTCCTTGACACATCCACAGCTCACCTTTCTCAGGCCTTGGCACAAACTGCCTTTGATCTGGAATGTCTCTGCCCAAGGCTTGACTTCCATTTCAGCATCACCTCCTCAAAGACACTTTCTCTGCTGGCTCCAACTGCAGTAGCTCTGTTTCCCCATCCCAGACCCTTATTTTTGTCCCAGCATTGACTTCAACTTGCAAGTATCTGTCTTCTCCACCAAAAAATCAGCTTTCTGGAACGAGAGGCCTCAGCTGTCTTGTGTTCGGCTGTATCCCCATCATCCAAACAGGGTTTGGCTGCCTGGCCCTCAGTCAAGCACCCACAGCCTGGGAATGGACTGACTTCTCCAGATTTCCTCCTGACACTTGACTTAACCCACGGGTTGCTTTTATTAGAATGCTGTGCAACTAGTCTCCTGGCCCAGTTTTAACAGAGCCGAGTTTCCAGTTGTCCTACAGAGCAAACGGCCCAGCCCTCTTCCACGTGAGTGAGTTAAGGATCAGTGGCGTGCCTGGGCCTCTTTCTTCAGAGAGATTACTTGAGATATCCCCGTTCCCTGCCCTCTCAACGTCAGCCTTTATACTCCCAGAGCGCAGCTAACAGGGTGAATACCCTTCCACCGCAAGCTGGACCTCCAGTCCCCCCTTCCCCTCTTAAGAATCTTCTGAGCATCTCCTCTGGATGAAAAGTGTGAAAGTGTGAGTTGCTCAGTCGTGTGCAATTCCAGGGACTGTGGCTCGCCAGGCTCTTCTGTCCATGGAATTCTCCAGGAAAGAATACTGGGGTGGGTAGCCATTCCCTTCTCCAAGGGATCTTCCCAACCGGGGGATTGAACCCAGGTTCTCCTGCATAGCAGGCAGATTCTTTACTCTCTGAGCCACCAGGGAAGCCCTCCTCAGGATGAAGGGGAAGGACAAATCTCAACTAGCAGTCCTAGGACAACTTGGTATTTTTAGCACAAAAAGCTACATACAAGGAGCCAGTCATTACCACCCTGCTTGCAAAGAAATAAACAAATATTAGTTTACTACCTGTCTTGAAGCCTACCCCTACCCCCAGCATCTGAGGCCAACAGTATTTCTAATTCAGCCATTTTTCTAACCCTGCACTCACATCTCTACCCTGGTCATTTCTGTAGCCCCAAGATGTTGCCTCTCCTTGGCCCCAGCACCCAGGCATCAAACCAGGGTCTCCTGCATTGCGGGCAGATTCTTTACTGTCTAAGCCACCAGGGAAACCACTAGACTTGGCTGGTCTTTGGTGCCAGACCCAAAACCGACCACAGAGCAAGGGAGGGGGTGTGAGGGCCGGGTGTAGCTGGGGGTGTAAAAGGGAGTGGTGGGGACTGTGGCAAAGTGAAGCGCACTTGCCCTGTTCCACAGGGCAACCACTTCCCAGATCCATCCCGCTGTCATGAGGGATGCACCCTAACGCTGCCATTCTACTTTAAGAGACACCCAAATTCCATGTTTTCGTGACATCTCCAACAGCTTAAATGTTGGCGACTTACCCCCCAAAACGAAACAAAGCACAAACCTCAAACACCAGCAAGACACATGCTGGCCAAACCCGCCTGTGACCCCGACTTGGCCCGCAGACGAATCGGTCTGTGACCTCTTAAGATGACGTCCTCACCCTTCCCTCAAAGGTTGCAACATATTTTAGAAACAAAACCAAAGTTCTCTCCTGTGCATAAGCAGTGAGCTCAGAAAACGCCTGAGCCAGATCTCTGTATAACCCTGCCACTCTGCTTTCTGTCAGTTGTTCACAGATTCTCAAACCGTTCTGGAGAACGCTTCTGCTGCAGCTCTAACACTGGGTGACAGTATTCTTACGCTGGCAGTGGAGAGCAGAGATGGGAGAGGGTGGACAAGACCTCCAGGGCCCTTTGGGATGAACTCAAAACTCATTTAAGAGTGGAGGGGCGTTACAGCAAGATGTGCCTGAGGTGAGAGACAGCTACTGTTTCGATTTGTCATATTATTTATCCCTTTTGGAATACATACACTCTTCCTTCCGGGAGCAGCCCCGCCCCTCCCCTCCCTGTGTGGCTCTGATGCCAATCATGTGGCCTGCCCTCCAGCCATGGGATTGGCCCCTGAGAGGCACATGACTCAGCCAGCCAATCAGAGTCCTTCCTTGAGATTTTTTTTTTTTTTTTTTTTTTTTTAGGTGGATGGTGGGAAGGGGGTGTTGAGTTGGCCTAGCATGGGACAGGCCTTATGGAGAGACCAGTGTCGGGACAACAGCTGAGCTTAGAGATGGAGGGAAAGAATTGAACATCACGCAAGTTCTGAATCCAGCTATGCCTGAGGCCAGACCCACCTTCTCAGCTATATGAGCCAGTAGACGCTGTCTCTCTCTGGCTCCTTCTAATGTGTGGGATTTAGCCATCGATAACAATAATCACGAAGTCCTAGAGTATGCAAGGGAACCTTGGCGGTCCTGCCACAGAGCTACTTTTGTCTGCCCTGAAACATCAAGCTCCAATGAGGTCAGGTGACTTGTCCAAGGTCATCAACCACTCGACGGCAGGGCTACATTTAACTCAGGCTTAATTATAACTATTTGAGAACTTATTTCTCAGGGACTCAGCCCAGAGTAGGGGAGGGGGTGTTTGTGGGGCCAAGGGCTTTGCTGAGCAGCCTCGGGCTAAGCGCCCACCTTCCACACACTCACCGCTGGGTGGCGCTGCGGTTCCTTGTCCATTCCTTTTCAAGCTGGGAAACCAGTTCTTCAGAGGAGTTTTCGCTCCCAAGTGACCAGAGGTCTTTTGGCCCCAGTGGCCTCCGGTAGCCCTTCCAGACCAACCTATAAAAGAGGGTCACCACAGCCAGCCCTTCCCGCGTCCACCTCTGCAGTGTCCTGGTTTGGTAGATGTGTGATCCCTGGTAAGTTTACCTCTCTGCACCTCTGCTGGCCCCTCGGTACAAGCAAAGCAATTTATCTAACAGTGGTAGGCGCTTGCCAGTCTACGAAGATTAGCTCATTTATTCTCACATGAACCTATATGATAGATTACTATTGACCCATTTTACAGATGAGGAAGAAAACAGAGGCTCAGAGAGATTAAGTGACTTAACCAAGGGAACCTAGGAGTCAGAAGTCCAGAGTTGAAAACTATTACAGTGGAGGAAAATTGAACTTCTCCTCATTCTCCTCCTGGTTCACTGCTCCAGCCACCTGGCCTCAGGACCTTTGCACATGCACATCCCTCTCTTTAAAACTCTTTCTCTGCCACTTCTCACTTGTCCTTCATCTCTGGCTTGGACGTGATTTCCTTAAAAGCCCACTTGATGACCCCCACACCTGAGTCCAGGTAGATTACCCCATTGCAAGATCCCTTAGTTTCCTGAGCTGTTTCTTTCTAATGCTTGCTGCAAGGATCATTGTTTACTTTTTTGGGGTCTGATGATTTATTTAGTCTTTCTCCTCCATTAGCGATAAGTTTCATAGAGACAAAGATTCTCCCTCTTCTATCATCACCTCCTAGCTCAGGGCATGTGTGTACATAGGTACTAAGTTGCTTCAGTTGTTTTTAACTCTTTTGTGACCCCTGGACTGTAGCCTGCCAGGCTCCCCTGTCCATGGGATTTTCCAGGCAAGAATGCTGGATTGGGTTGCCAGGGAATCTTCCTGACCCAGGGATCAAACCTGCATCTCTTATGTCGCCCGCACTGGCAGGCAGGTTCTTTACCACTAGCGGGCTCCGGGCACAAGATTTGTCAAATAAAATCACCACTTTTCAGTGCCGTGACCCTGGGCAATGTGACTTCCCAGCAATGGACCTTAATTTTCTCCCCTTAAAGTGAGCATGTTTTCTCGTGCTTGGGACTGCTATTTGAGATGACTGTAGTTGGTGCACTGTTGAAGGAGGTCATCGAGAGGGTGTGGCCACTGGTGGACCTATGACCTGGACTCGGGCAATCTGAGGCTCCTCCCTCCCCTGTCCTTGGAACATACATTCTGTCCACTGTTCCCATATTAGGAGCTACTTTGAGAGTAAGTGTTAGACTATCTGGGTGCTGCACGTGTCTGAACCCCGTTAAGGCTGCTCTGTAAACTCTAGGGAGTCCAGTGACATGTACTCAGCTTGCAGGGCCCAAGACAAGCCTCGTATGTAAGATCTCTGGCTTGTTGTTAACCCTGCCTCCTTCCAGCCTGGAGTGGCTGCCTCTATGGCTCTCCTCGCCCTTGGTTAACTGAGGCCAGTTTTCAAACCAACATGCATACACAAGAAGTTAACTTCCCTGGTGGTTAGGAATTTAGGAATCTACCTTCCAATGCAGAAGATATGAGTTTGATCCCTGGTCAGGGAACGAAGATCCCATATACCTTGGGGCAAATAAGCCTACAGCCATAAAGAAAAGAAATTAACTACTGCAGACTTCCACAGCAGGAGTGGTTTTTTTTTTCCTTTTAGGTCTCTCATCTTTCTTGTGACACCAAGGAGGCCTTGTCTGGAGCTGGTCTTGAGCTCCTTTTTGAGACTTTTCAAGTTCCCTTTTCTAATACAGAGTAAACTCAGACAGCAACAGTTTGAATCCAGAAATTATTCATAATATTTGTTTTTCACTGGAACTACTTTTAGCATTCTACATGGCAAGGGATTCTAGATTTTTGTGATCTTGGTAGTGATAGAAAGTTTCCCTTATAAAAGGTTACTAAAGTAGAGAAAGGGGACAGAAATGGCAACCCACTCCAGTATTCTTGCCTGGAGAATCCCATGGACAGAGGAGCCTGGCGGGCTGTAGTCCATGGGGTCGCAAAGAGTCAAACACAACCGAGTGACTAAGCATACACACACAAAGTAGACAAAGCAAATTAATCTAAAGGAAAAACATTAAGTAAACTGAGTATAAGTGATACCCAAATAAGGCAAAAAGCTTGAGGAATGGCCCATAAATGCCTGCATTTGGTAAACAGAGGGCTAGGCTCTCTTCAGAGATGTTTAGCAAACTTCCAGGCTCTTTTCACCAATTCCGTACCCTCCACCAATTCCGTACCCTCCACCAATTCCGTACCCTCCACCAATTCCGTACCCTCCACCAATTCCGTACCCTCCACCAATTCCGTACCCTCCACCAATTCCGTACCCTCCACCAATTCCGTACCCTCCACCAATTCCGTACCCTCCACCAATTCCGTACCCTCCACCAATTCCGTACCCTCCACCAATTCCGTACCCTCCACCAATTCCGTACCCTCCACCAATTCCGTACCCTCCACCAATTCCGTACCCTCCACCAATTCCGTACCCTCCACCAATTCCGTACCCTCCACCAATTCCGTACCCTCCACCAATTCCGTACCCTCCACCAATTCCGTACCCTCCACCAATTCCGTACCCTCCACCAATTCCGTACCCTCCACCAATTCCGTACCCTCCACCAATTCCGTACCCTCCACCAATTCCGTACCCTCCACCAATTCCGTACCCTCCACCAATTCCGTACCCTCCACCAATTCCGTACCCTCCACCAATTCCGTACCCTCCACCAATTCCGTACCCTCCACCAATTCCGTACCCTCCACCAATTCCGTACCCTCCACCAATTCCGTACCCTCCACCAATTCCGTACCCTCCACCAATTCCGTACCCTCCACCAATTCCGTACCCTCCACCAATTCCGTACCCTCCACCAATTCCGTACCCTCCACCAATTCCGTACCCTCCACCAATTCCGTACCCTCCACCAATTCCGTACCCTCCACCAATTCCGTACCCTCCACCAATTCCGTACCCTCCACCAATTCCGTACCCTCCACCAATTCCGTACCCTCCACCAATTCCGTACCCTCCACCAATTCCGTACCCTCCACCAATTCCGTACCCTCCACCAATTCCGTACCCTCCACCAATTCCGTACCCTCCACCAATTCCATACCCTGCACCAATTCCGTACCCTCCACCAATTCCGTACCCTCCACCAATTCCGTACGCTCCACCAATTCCGTACCCTGCACCAATTCCGTACCCTCCACCAATTCCGTATGCTCCACCAATTCCATACCCTGCACCAATTCCATACCCTGCACCAATTCCATACCCTGCACCAATTCCGTACGCTCCACCAATTCCATACCCTGCACCAATTCCGTACCCTCCACCAATTCCGTACGCTCCACTAATTCCATACCCTGCACCAATTCCATACCCTCGGAGTAGTCTTCGTTGTGGTTGTTTAGTCCCTTAGTCATGTCTGACTCTTTGTGACCCCATGGACTGTAGCCCTCTAGGCTCCTCTTGTCCATGGGATTCTCCAGGCAAGAATACTAGAGTGGGTTGCCATTCCCTTCTCCAGGGGATCCTCCCAACAGAGGGATCGAACCTGTCTCCTGTATTGCAGGAAGATTCTTTACCATCTGAGTCACCTGGAAAGCCCTCATAGACGTCTATCCTTCATTTATTTAACAACCACTTTATATAAAACTTTTTATGGGCCAGATTCTGCTTCAGAAACCTCATTTCATTTAATCCTCAAAACCCTGTGAGGTAGATGCTATTATTATCCTCATTTGACAAGTGCAGAGACTGAAGCACAGAGAGGTTAAGTAGCTTGCCCAAGGTCACACAGCCAGGAAGTGGTGGAGATGGAATTCAAGTATGATCTGATGGCAGTGTGGTCAAGAGAGGGTCCAGGAGGTATGTACGTCCTCCACGCCTGGTGTGCTAACCCTGGAGAAACACCTTCTCCACCAGCCTGGGAGCCTCTAGTGAGTAAAGATTTGGTCTTTTGCCTCCTCACCCTTGGTGCTTAGCAGGTAGTAGGTGCTTCTTAAACACCCACTATGTTGGTGGAAGGACTAGATAGAGATAGGATTTTATTGGGTGACTTCTATATACAAGTACTAAGCACTTTACATTTAATGAAGGTAGAGTTTTTCTCATTTTGCAGAGGGGAAAACTGAGAGTAAATGCTTGTGATGTGGCCAGCTAAGAGACAGAGCCAGGACTCCAATCTCACTCCAGTGAGTGAGTGGCAATGGGATATGGATGGTGGACACACTAAAATCCCAGCACCCAGGCTGGGATGGAGAAAGCCTGGCTGACTTTGGTAGGCTTGGGGAAATCTCCTTGGGAAAGAGCTGTGGTAACAAATAAGAGCGGCATGTGTAGGTGGGTGGGGGTACCCCCCACCCCCACCCCCGGCCCCTTCCCTGCTACTTTACTTACCCAGAAACCCACCAGAACATGGCCTTGGAGGGGAAGGAGGCCCCAGCCTTAGGACATGGATTCTGCAAGGACAAAAGATTTAGGAGTGGGAGGACTTGTTCTCATAATCCATGGCCAGTATGTGGCAAGCAGAACTAAGGGCAGGAATACAGAATGAACTGACAACAAGCTCAATACTGAAAACCAGACTGATGTCCTGTATACTTAACTACTGCTGCTGCTGCTAAGTCANGAACACCCAGGACTGATCTCCTTTAGGATGGACTGGTTGGATCTCCTTGCAGTCCAAGGGCCTCTCAAGAGTCTTCTCCAACACCACAGTTCAAAAGCATCAATTCTTTGGTGCTCAGTTTTCTTTACAGTCCAACTCTCACATCCATACATGACCACAGGAAAAACCATAGCCTTGACTAGACAGAACTTTGTTGGCAAAATGATGTCTCTGCTTTTTAATATGCTGTCTAGGTTGGTCATAACTTTCCTTCCAAGGAGTAAGTGTCCTTTAATTTCATGGCTAGAATCACCATCTACAGTGATTTTGGAGCCCAGAAAAATAAAGTCAGCCACTGTTTCCCCATCTATTTCCCATGAAGTGATGGGACCAGATGCCATGATCTTCGTTTTCTGAATGTTGAGCCTTAAGCCAACTTTTTCATTCTCCTCTTTCACTTTCATCAAGAGGCCCTTTAGTTCCTCTTCACTTTCTGCCATAAGGGTGATGTCATCTCCATATCTGAGGTTATTGATATTTCTCCCAGCAATCTTGATTCCAGCTTGTGCTTTCTGCAGGCCAGCGTTTCTCATGATGTACTCTGCATATAAGTTAATAAGCAGAGTGACAATATATAGCCTTGATGTACTCCTTTTCCTATTTGGATCCAGTCTGTTGTTTCATGTCCAGTTCTAACTGTTGCTTCCTGACCTGCATACAGATTTCTCAAGAGGCAGGTCAGGTGGTCTGGCATTCCCATCTCTTTCAGAATTTTCCACAGTTTATTGTGATCCACATAGTCAAAGGCTTTGGCATAATCAATAAAGCAGAAATAGATGTTTTTCTGGAACTCTCTTGTTTTTTTGGTGAAAGTGCCTAGGTAAGAACTAACAGTTGCTCAGAACAACTTTATTAATACTGAGACCAAGAAGTTCTCACAGCAAGGACCATGGATAACACAAGCAATGTTTTCAACAATATCCTTCAGTGAATGTGACAAGGAGGTAAAGAAGAGGTGAGATTGTACCAGTGGCTCCAGGAAGACTGCACAGATTTAAGCTCTTCACCAGTAGGGCATGAGAATGCTCATTGCACCACATCTTTGCCATCAGCATGTGTTATCAATTTTAATTTTTTTCTGCTACTCATTGGACAAAGTCCTGTTATAATTTTAACTTAATTATTCAAACTCTTGAGCATCTTTTTAGATGATCTCCACTCAACTGTCTTTTTCTCAGAGAATTCTTTCTGGATTTCACAGTGTTATCTGCTGTAAACTCTTATGGACCATGAACTTCTCCTATGGAGCACTTCTATTGAGCAAGTCACTTTAATCCTGAATTTTTATGATGATGAGTTATAATTTTCCACACATTTGTGTAATTGTGTGATTAATGGTTCCCCTATTGGGTATTAGTCACATGAGGACAGAGACATCACTTTTTACCAAAGATCCTCAGTACTGAGCTGGCGCACAGAATAGGTTGGCAAACTACAGCCCCCAAGCCAAATCCGGCCCATTGTTTTTCTCTGCAAATAAAGTTTTATTGGAACACAGCCATGCTCCTTTGTTGACATATAGTCTGTCTGCTTTTTGCAAAACCTGACCTCCGTAGCTGCCATTCAGAGACCATATGGCCCACAAAGCCCAGAATATTTTCTATCTCAGACAGAAAGAGTTGGCCAACCCATGGCATAGAGTTGATATGTAATATGGTTTTGGCTGAATTAATAATATTAAAAAAATTAAAGGCCTGTGCTTTAACTTAACTTCCTTCCATCACTTGAGGGGCACTGAGGACCAGAAGAGGAACAGGGACAAGCAAGACATTGGTTGGAGACGTGGTGACTTACAGCCTGCGGGGGCCTTTTCGGGAAAAGTGGGGGTTGATCAGCGAGGCAAGACAGTGCAAACTGCGCCATCACCAGAGACAAGTACAGGTAGGGTGACAGGTGGCGGAAAGGGTCGCTCTGGAAATCCTGCGGGAGAGAAAGCAGAAGTCTCACTGAGTCGGGGCTTAGGAGAAGCAGAGACTGGGGAAGGTGTCAGGAAGGGGAGAAGGGATAGAGGCGGAACAGGGTTTCTGATGCTGGGAGCAGTGCCCAGGCTGATGTCTGGAGCCCCAGGTTTGAGAGTCAGAGCCCCCAGCCTTCCTGGCCTTGAAAACACCCAGCTTACACAAATTCTGTCCAGACAAATGGCAGGCAGGGTGTGTGCCCTTAGGTGACCACTGGCCTTAGCCACCAGGACACAAATTGAAGGACACTTTGTCCTTCTCCCTGGGCAACAAAGGAACCCCACCCACCCCAATCTCCTATCCCACTCCCTGTGGCCAGTGTTCTCTGGTTTAAGAAAGGAGCTGGTTTTAGGGAGCATTCACTCTGCCTTGGGCACATGCTGGAGTCTTTACACACACTGTCTCGTCCAGTCCCTCCCCACCCTGCCCCAGCTGGGGTTTACTTGCTCCGTGTTACTCATTGGGAAACCAAGGCTCAGAGAAGGGACAGTACCTTCTTCAAGGCCACACAAATGATCTGCTCCAGATCACGAGCTCTTGCTGCCCTGCCATGATTGCTTTTGCACCCCCTGCCCTTTCTGGCCAGAGCACCCTAACTCTTCCCCCCCATGCTCAGGTATGAGGTTTATGTAGAGCTGATTCCATCCCGGGGGGGGACGCGGGGCAGGCAGATGATGGAGGCCTGACCAACGAGCATGTTCTAGTCCCTGACTACCGTGCTTGGGCTAGGTATGGACGCAGGACCTATGCTAGACCAACGAGAGCTAGAACCATCAGGAGATCTTCCAGGTTTGCTATATTTGTGAAACGAGGGCCTGGAATAATTGGGGCTCTCCTTGCCATCCCATTGGAGAATGAAGCCAAGAGGCGAGAGCCCAAGGGACAGGCAGAAGTGGAGCTCCAGCTGTGTTCTCTGAATGTCTGGGCCAGCTACGCCTACTAGCAGGTCCCAGGTATGTGAGCTAATAGATACCCTTGGACTTTTCCCCCTTGAGCCAGCGTGAACTGAGCTTTTATGTTTTTAAACAAGAGCCCAAGTTTCAGATCACAATTTCTCTATTGGATTTTTCCTTCCCTGTTTTTGGCTTCATTTTGGGGGACAGATAGTAGACAATTTGATAGTGCAGCGACATTACTCCCCATGGTGTCATTTTTACTATCGTTTCTGTCGGAAAGGTTGTCCTGAATTTGGATGAGACGGACTTTGGCTCTGCAGTCCCGAGTGACCTAGAGGAAGCCGTTCACTTCTCTAAGGCTTAGGGTTCCTCATCTTTAAAATGGGATCATTCAGATCTTCACTGAATTCATGACATCGAGTGCTTGCCACAGGGCCTCGCACATGGAGCTCCAGAGCATGTATGGTCCCAATATTAGTCTTTCTGTGCTGTGTTCCAAACAGCTAGCTGCTAAGTCAACTGTAGAAAGCTACCGTCTCCTAAATCAGTGGAGGGCCTGGGGGCTATTCCCATTAGTTACAAAAGTTGCTTTGTTAAAAATCTATCCTTTAGGACAGAAAGTCTTTCTCTGCCTTCTTCTTTTAGGAGCCGGAGGGAGTAATCATATGAAATGATGACCAGCGGACTCTGTGATCAGTTTCCTGATCAGACGTCTTGCGTGAGCGTGCCAGCCATGCAAGCGGTTTTCAACCGGGGGTGACTTTGCCCCCAGGGGAAATTTACCATTGTCAGGGGATGTGTCAGATTACCATAATGGGGTGGTACTACTGGCATCCAGTGGGTGGAGACCACAGATGCTATTCAACATCCCACAACACATGGGACATCTCCTCTCTGCCCCCACCCAAGAGGGAAGTAGGTAACTGGTGCTGAGGTTGAAAAACCCTGGTCACGGTTATAGATTTTTCTCTGCAGATCACTCCCCCAACGCGGAAATACAGGTGAGTGTGCAAAATGAGTGTATAAATACAGATGCATGAGGACACGGGTGAAGGTGGAGAATGAGGGGAGACACGCACTTACGTGGCGTCAGAATGAACACAGCTGTGTGCCAGAGGAGGCCATCCAGAGGACGTGACCCCTGGCTGACCTGGGAGCTGGACCCAGAGGCTCCTCACCCCTACTCGCCACTCCCGTCCTTGAAGTGTGCATTTATTCCTGCACTAGGAACTACTTCAAGGATGCCACCTTGAAAGGGCAATATGTTGGTGAGATCCACTGGATGGCACATACGACTGAACCCTGTTAAAACCTCTATAAACTGTTAAGTTTCTGGCGGGCAGGTGCGGAGATCAATGTATTTTGCAGCGGCCAAGACAAGCATATTACGTAAGTTCCCCTGCTTATGAGAATCGTCACCTACCAACTGCAGTGGCGGCCTCTTTCTTTGGTCTCTCTTGGCCCTCCAGGTCTGGGGGTGGTTTCTAATTTCACCCGGGAACCCCTGAGGTTTTGAACTAACAGTGTGTCGGTGTCCATGCAGTGTGTGTGTGTGTGTGTGTGTGTGTGTATGAGTGTGGGACATTTGTGCACAAGTCCTGTAGGAGCTTGAAAGCATAGATACAACTGGATGGCAGCAAGTGTGAGTGCAGGCGAGTGTGTGTGTGTGTGTATGTGATGTTTTGGAGTCTGTAGTTGTGTGATACACGAATGAAAAAAAGTGAAGTGAAAAGTGTTAGTTGCTCACTGGTGTCCAGGTCTTTGCAACTCCATAGACTGTAGCCCGCCAGGCTCCTCTGTCGATGGAATTCTCCAGACAAGAATACTAGAGTGGGTTGCCATTTCCTTCTCCAAGGGACCTTTCCGACCCAGGGACTGAACCTAGGTCTCCTGCATTGCAGGCAGATTCTTGACCGTCTGAGCCACCAGGGAAGCCCAATGTGTGAATGGGGGCATACAAGTGAGTGCAAGTGAAGTGTGTGACTTGAGTGTGTAAGACAATAAAAATTTCTGTTGATAAAAAGGTATGGGGTGATGAGAACGTCTATGTGAAATGCCTGTGTGTGTTGCTTGAGTTGCAGTGCTTGCGGAGTGTGTGTCTCTGCGGAGAGAATGAGCCATGGTGGAAGCAGGAGGAGGACGGATGGGACCCACGGCCTGAAACCACCATACTGGTTCCCGGGTGACCCAGACCCCCACTTACCCCTCGCGAGGCCTGCTGGGTGGCGCTGGTGGCTGGGAAGAGAAAGCAGAGTAGCCAGTACCCGAAGAGCACCCCAGACGCCTGGACGCCCTTCTTCCTCTCGGCATGGATCAGGAACACGGC